>NDGM011176990.1:0-19811 GCA_002564305.1 Octomys mimax | reverse complement strand
AAAAAAAAAAAAAAAAAGCCAAAAAAATCGCTAAATTGCCCAGGCAGGGCCTGAACTTGAAATCTTCCTGCTTTAGCCTCCCAGAGTTCTGGGACTATAGGCATGCACTACCACACATGGCTTTCTCTATCATAAAATCTTATTCTCTCTAGTGTCCTATTTAAAAGTTCTACATTAAAACTCTGCATTTAAATCAGAAGGCCTAGGGGCTGCGGAAATGGCTCAATGGAATAAGCGCCTGCCTGGCAAGTGCAGGGGCCTGAGTACAATCCCTGGTTCCGCCAAAAAAATAATAATAATAAATAAATAAGACCTAGACCATATAGTCCAAAATAAGTGTACCAACATAAACAAAATACTTTTTTCTTCACCTATTTCACCAGCAGTGAAGTGGGATTAGTGGTTCTTGTGACATAGGAATGAGATCATCTAATCTCATTTAAAAGAAACCACTTTTGAAAAGAATACTATCTAAATTATCAATTGTGCATATCTATGTAAACTTTGACACAAACTTTGAGGACCCTACATTTTACTTTTTAAGAGAAAAATTAATAGGAAATGTTTCTTATTTTTCCTCCTGTCTGTAATGAAAAGGAAGATTAGTGTAAGAGGAAGTATACCCGTGGAGAATGTAGTTAAAATCCAGATGACCCATGAGGGACCCTGTTCTTTTTGGCAGATAAAGATTTCCATGCCACCTATTTAATGAATTAATTTTTTAAAAGAGCATAAATAAAAGAGAGTAATAATTTAAAGCTATCTGGGCACCTGAGTCTGTCAGTACCTTAGGGCCTTGGCACCTTAAAGGGGTAGGAGGGGTTGTCTATGAGGCTTAGAAAGTGGCCTTCTATGAGGCAGTAGGGAAGATCTGGCAGCCCCGGAGCTACAGGGCTGAGATGCCTGGGGCATTAGTCCATTAGAGCCAATAAAAAGCCAAGAAAAAAAATGGCTGGTAAGTAAATTTGCTATTTCATTTGGTTCAAAAGAGAAGGCAAAACACCAGAATATTCAATGAGCCAAAGCACAAAATGTGGCATGGTTGTGAAGAATGCAGGCTGACCTCTTCTAGGGAATGTTTCTAAGCCTGAATAAAACTATCAGTGTCAAATCTATTACACAATATCCATGCATTTTAAACCACAGTGATCCTTTTGTTTCTCTGATAGGTGAAGATGAGGATGAATTTGAGAATTTTATGCTGCCTCTTACAGTCTCTTTTGAAACAGTGTTACAGATATTTAACAACAACTTCAAACAAGAAGATGTGAAGGTGGGTTTGTTTGTAAACATGAGGAAAAACAATTTTGTTCTTTCTAGAATGTCTAGATCCAGAATAAGGTTTTTACGTATCTGTGTGTACCTCTTCAGATCTGTATTCTCAATAGTGTGTGTCTTTGAGTTGCACCTTTCATACCAGTACTTTTCAATTTCTTACAAAATTGAACTTCAAAGTTGGCAAATGGGCTTTGATAGTCACTCACTGATTAGGTGGCATAGATTTGTCTCATGTGACAGTTGCTATCTTTTATAGGATTTTTTTGAGGGACTTGACTTTAAATATCTCTATTCCCTCATCTGCCCTGTGTGGTATGTTTCAACATATCCATATGGAGAAATGCACAACTAAACATGCTAAAACACTACATCTCTAAATATTTTTTTAAACAAGAATTTATATAAATCAAGACTTTATTAAATGGCTAGGCATATATGTATAAATAGGAGCTGGTCTTGAAGTATTGCATTCTTAAACTGAACAAAGTGATTAGGATAACTGATAGCTAAATAACGTTTTTATGTGCCTGTGGGAGCCATATTAGGATTGATTTGACAAGTCAGTTCAGCTGTGGCAACAGTCATAATATCTAAGACAACATTATGTTTTATTAGTAAAATCCTTAAGTGTAGCAAGCTGTTTGTGACAAAACAATCCCATATTTTAATGTGGGGGATGGAAAGCACAAGCTCTGCGAAATAGAAATAGTATCTCCTGAAAGTATAATGTATCCGAGCTATTTAAATAGATTGACAATGATTATTATTTTTAAAAGATTAATAAAGGTACTCTAGAGAATGTAAGCACCTTTGTTGATGATGCGTAAGCCATATTTGATTTTTATTTGAATTATGTCAGAGCATTAACCATCTTTTGCATGGCTCCTCTTCACCAAGAAAAATTACTAGTCAGAAGCCAAATAGAAAAATGATGGCCTTTGATAATATTTGCATAATTCTGCTAAAATCTAATTAGCCAAATGCTACACCTTTTAATTTAAAATAGAGCTTTTAAAATAAATGTTTATCAGGATGCTATATAAAATTTTAAAACCAAAAATGATTTCACAGAATTTTTTGTTTACCCTCTTGCTGAAATTCATCAGACTCCCACTCCTTTTAACTATATTTTTAGATGTCTTCCAGCTATTTTTACTGATCAAAGTCTTTGCAGCATTAAGATGGCCATTGCTACCTTTTATCTAAAAGGAGCAGTGTGATTAAGAAACATCATCTTTATAAAAATTATATTTGCCTCATTTGAGGATTTCATTATATTCCAAGCCTGTTTTGATGTAATCCCATCTAGTTTGATAGAAACCATCTTCCTAGAGTCATTTTTAATGGAGTTCCAGTGATATATCCCTAAACCAGCAAGTTCTTAACGACCCTGGAAAGTGACTGCTTGATTACACTTTAACGGTATTTGCAAATAAAATCACAAGTAATTAAGGGGAAATCTCCAGGCTTTTGAGCAAGTTTGATGCATGATAACTGCCTGATTCAGCTTCATCTAGAGTAATGCTGTGTAGGCAACAGCTACTGAGATCAATAGCAACGTAATGATAGTGGCAGAATTAAGTGAGTAACCTGAGAACTGTGCCTCAGAATGCATGCAGCTGCCACGAACCAAGGCCACACAGTGCACTCTGTGCTTCCGTCCTAAATGTTCATCAAAAGACGCCCTGCAGGAAAATGGAGTTAGATGCTCTTTATTGCTGATCGTGTCTCTTGCCACATTTATCAGGGAAATTGGATTAGCAGTTGGCAGCTGCAGGTAGACAAGATTCTGCAGTGATTAAATATGCAGCTTGGCTGCATTTGTTGTGACAGACCTTTAGTAAATTCTACTGTAAGCACCATCTGTCTAATTTGTATAAAGAAAACTTGGTGCTCTAAGCTACCGATAAAGAACTAAATCTGTTGCTTTATCATAAACAAAACTTTTGCACTAAATGCTTTTAAATGTAATTTATTAGGTTAAGGCTATTTTTCTATCATGATGAATAAATAATACATGCAGAAGTGCTTTCAGGTACTTCATTTTGCAAGTACTAGAGATAAAAACAGTTCTGTTTTGTTCTTCAATAAAGTACTTAGTATTCCAATCCACAGGAGGTGATGCTGTTAAAATATCTCTATGAAAATGCCACAGGACTGCCAAATTCATTTAATTTGCAGCCTTTACCAGGATTTTCTAACTCCCTATTTATGGACATTTTTCAAGGGCAGATTTCAGGATGAATTTAAACATTATAGACCTATGTTGCCAAACTGAAATATAGTTGTGAGGAAAGGAAATGCTGCAACTCTTAAATTTATAGCTTTGTTTTCTTACTTAGTCCTAATAAAATTGAGAAGAACATTGAATTTTTGTCTTGGGTTTTTTTCTCTCCAAAGTGAAGGGAAAAGGAAAAAAATATATACCTTGACAAATCCTGTCTCCGGAGTATTCCTTCAAAACATGTTTTTCTCCCTTTAATTTTATCCGTAGTAAAATATAGTCTGATACTTCCCTGACTCATGCATCATTTTTGATTTGGCCACGATGTCATCAGCTTTAAGGAAAATGAATGAAAACTTCTCAGAGGAAGAGGAGCAGTTAAATAGGAACCTGCTATCTTTAGTCCCTTCGTAAAAACTCCACAATGTTAAATTATTTAAAATCCTTGATTTTCAGCATGCGCACATTAAAAGTTTTCGCACTAAGTGCCAAATGTTGCAAACAGCACTTTAACAGAATGATTTTGCTTTGATCCCTGTAGCAGTTCCTGAATAATTTATCACAGGTTATTGCCTTAATTCTGGAGAGGGATAGAGCAATAAAGGCAGATGAAAACACTCCAGTTGAAACACCTTGGGGCCTGCTCATTCCTCTGACACGGCTCTTTTGTTGGAACTATTTAGAGGTTATTAAGATGTGTCTCCAGAATTAAGAGTATGCTGTAAGGATGAAGACAGCCATCTTAATTCTAAAGACAAAGCACAATGACCCTTCACCTCCTTTTTCTTTGTTGTTATTATATAGTAGAATTATGAGGATAATATTATAGCTGCCCCCAGTAGTGCCACTACAGTAAAGGTTCTGTCAGACTTTCCATTAGAAACCCTGTTTTGGGGGTCAGGGTGGAAGTAGCCGCATTTCAGCTGTTTCCCAGCCCATCCGTCTCACACTTGGCACACAGACAACTGTTCACCATGCAGTCGACTGAAGCACTCAGCAGTTTCTCCTTGCACTATCCAAAAGGAATCCATAGAGTTAGATCATCAGACCTACCCTGCTCCACCAAACAGCTTCACTAAAGATATAAGACTTGTCACTTTTCAGATCAATTTAGTGTTGACCAGCCACAGGAGAGAGGCAACTTTTAAAATAAACCTCTCTGCATTGTTTTAAATGAAATGGTTCACTATGGTTCCCTTTTTCCCACATTTCAGTCAGATTACTCCTCACTCTCAAAATTATTTAGTAGCCTAGTGGAGCTCCTACTTAATACTTTTCCCATCCAATCTCAGAGTTGCATGCATTTTGGCTGTCAAGAAAATACTGCTTTAGCTGTGGAGATAGCTCAGTGGCACAGGTGCCTACCTGGCAAGCATAAGGTCCTGAGTTTGATTCCCCATACCAAAAAAAAAAAAGAAAAGAAAAAGCCTAGGATTCAATCCCTTAAGAAAGAAAGAAAGAAAGAAAAAGAATATACTGCTTTAGTGCTGTTTGTATGCTGTGCAGAATAAATACAGTACTCTCAGCTATTTGGAGATAAGTATTGTTTTATCATTTAAAAATCTGTAAAATATGTTTTGTGTATGCACCGATCTACCAAAATGGTACCCATTTGCACTAATTTTTAAAATGTGGGAAAAATATATTTCTAATTCACATTAATGCTATATTTTCCTGCTTGTATGCCTTCTCTGCTTGGCAATAACATTTTCTAAAATAAACATTGACATAAGTTCATAACCACATTTTACTCTAATAAAATTTATAAATTTGAGTCATAACACTTCTATCAATTTGACATGTTTTAAGAAAAGTTAAAAAAACAAAATAAGAAACCTTGTGATAAAATAAATTAATCTTGTATAATAATGATAGTTTAAAATATTTTATCTCCCAAAATTTTTGTACAGATTTAATGTAATCCCAAAATATTTTATTAAAAGCTGTTCAGACCAGACAAAAAGAAAATAAAACTAATAGTTCCTATTCACTAGTGTAGCGTTAAATGGTGGATTCTTTATATGTTGGTGAAGCTTCAGGTTATTTGAAGAGCAGCCGGTAGCCTGTAAGAATATGTAATAAAAACAGCAAAAAGGCCACCTCATTGGCTAGTAGAGCCAAATGTAGAATCCATCGAATTGCTTAAACTGCAGTCATAATAGAAGTCTTAGAAGAAAGCTTCTTAGATGTATTTTGTTCGAGGCTGTGAGAAATGTGAAAAGCTGGTAAAGAAAACAATTTTAGGTAGTCTTTTTTTTTAAGGCTACATAATAAAATGTTTTTTCAACAATAGATCAAATGAGGTAACTACAACAAGGAGGTTAGATAATTGTAGAAGAGCTTGTGAAAGAAAGAGGAATAAGTCATTTAAAGCAGCAAAAACAGAGGTTCAGAGTTTTGAGATTCTGAACTCCTTGTAACTATCATCGTGTAAGCTATTAGATGGTAAAAACTGAATATTATTATAAAATACATCCAGAAATAATGAATTATCATTTAGGTAGGAAAAGTAGAGAGGATGAAAATTCCAGATACTCTGACAGGTAAAATGTTATTTGCTAATTTGAAATGTTCTTCAGTCATTAAGATGGTCAGGATTTCCTGCCTTCTTAGTAATAATTTAAACTTAGCAAGTTTTCCTTGGTTAGCAAGATGTGAGGAAAGAGAAAATCTGATTTAAAAAAAAAACAGTTCAAAGACTTTTCTGGCAGAATATTTCTACTGAAACAGTATCTTCAGTTTCATACCGCAGTTATTCCACCCCCTTGTTCTACAGTTATGTTTACTTGTGTTCTTTGTTCTGACATTCTAGCATCTGTTCATGGGTTTTCTTTTTCTCTTCACAAGCAGCATCCTAAAGACAGCTTAATTAAAAGTCCAGAGTTCAAGTCAGATCTCTTTTATTCATGTCAAGAGTTATTCTTTTCTTGTTCCCTCTAAATACTTACAGACTGCTTACAGCTATCAAGTTCTTATTTACTAGGCATTTTATATACAAATTCATTCCTCATGTGCTTCTCTGAAGCAGTCATTATTAGCCCCTTTTATACATGAGAAAACAGACTAATAAATTGTCTTTGAGTTAGGTAAAGCTGTTTTCAAATTCAGATCTTAGGATACTGAATATATCCCCCTTTTCCTTACATCTTTTCCTTGTTTGAAGAATACAACTGCCATTCTGGGTATATCATAGAACCATTAGTTCACTTAGCCAGTTTTAATTTGTCTTAAGTTATTAAGGATACTCATTATCAATTTTTAAATGCCAGAGCATTTCCAGGTACTCCAAACTGTATAATGAGACTGAAGTTAATTTTGTTAAGCTTTGTTAATATTAAGTAATATCTAGACCCTGTGGATATCTATTTTGTGAAATTATCAGTCCTAGTCATTTTTTCTAATTTGGCAATATTAAGAAACAAAATATGTTAAGAGCATTAATGTTCATAAGCTATTGGAATTATAACTTAGCTCAATTTATAAGAGGCAAAGTGGAGTTGGTCAACATATTGATGGTCTGTTTAAAGAGTCTATGGTTTTCTATAAAAAGGGATCTGAGTGAGGCATTTTAGCTAATGAATCAAAATCAGATATGTGGTCATTATTGCCTGATTATTACTCCATCTGCTCTGCGCTAACGTGAAAATCAATTACAGTGTCTCTTTCCCACTGACAGCGTATGTTGATCGGGCTGGCAAGAGATCTTCGAGGGATTGCCTTTGCACTGAACACAAAGACCAGCTACACCATGCTGTTTGACTGGATGTATCCTTATTACACTGTGACAATACCAGCTCTGTGCACAGAGGGATACCAGGCCCCTTGCTTTCGTTTAATAGTATGGCACAGTAGGGAAGAGGAAACAAAGCTAAATGAACTAATGTGTAATCAGCTAAAAATTACAGCACAGTGGCAGCAGCGCAGATAACTGAGCACAGCATTTGGAGAGCCTCACAGAGGTCACTTTTTTTTGGTGGTATTAAATATTGACAACTTAAAAATCACTTCTCCCAGACGATTGTTTATGTTGAGGTTGCAGAGATAATCTGGCTAACATCTTTACTTGGGATCAATGAATCTTACTGTTTGGCATTTTCGGGGAGATTTGAATCTTTACTCCATCTCAATTAGCAGGGCTGAAAAGGGCACTTTATCTTTTTAATATTTAACTCAAGCTGCAGTTTTTTGTCATGATGAAAATATTAATGGGCATGAAAAGGAGAAAATAAATGTTCAGGAACTGTCATTTGGCGTATAATTTAATACCACTGTCAAGGATTACTGTAGAAAGGAAACACACACACACACACACACGTCCTTCACCATGTGAGAGTAGAAAGAGCATGGATTTTGGTATCAGAAACACAAGGCTCTTCAATTACTGTGTAAACCTCTGAAGTTCTTTTACCTCTCTGAGACTTGTTTTCATCATTCAAAAAGGGAGATAATCCAATGTCATGGCTGTGACCATGAAAATAGGTTAACACATTTTATATAATGTGTGGCACATTTTCAGTCATTGTAAATAATTATTAACACTTTTAATGTTACTGTATGAATCATCTTTGATGATTTATGTAAGTATAAATAGTGACCATTTACTTTATTTTTTTTGGTGGAACCGGGGATTGAACTCAGGACCTTGTGCTTGCCAGGGAAGCGCTTATTCTACTGAGCCGTCTCCCTGGCCTGACCATTTACTTTCTAATGTACAGTGTTTCTCACTTGCTTTATTCAAGTCTTTCTAATCTGAACTTCCTTCATAAATTGCAAAAGATAGTATTTGAATTGTCATAAATTTTTAAAGACAGTCTTCATGTTCTATGCCACAGCCGTGACCCAAAACAACTAACTGGGGATCTGAGCATGTTTCAGGGAGAATTCTATGTATCATGAAAATTTTTAGACATTAACTTAAATACTGCTTGCAGTTTTAATTACTATTAAAGCCTGTCATCAGATTTATGTGCCAAGGTAAGGGTTATTGTTACTTCCATGTCACTGAGGAATCAAATTCATGTTCTTATAAACATATAATGTACATATACAGTGGCTGTAAATTTTATTATAGAGAGTTTTATAATTTTTCTGAAGGATATAAGCTGGAATTACACATGACCCTTTTATTTTTCTAAACATAAGTTGCAGTTCCCAAAGTAAAAACTTTTCCTTATTTAGAGAATCATAAAAATTAATTTTGGCACCTTAAAATTGATGGTGCTCTTAAAACCAAGTTACAGCTCTAGGCATTCCAGGAATTAACATTTCATATTTTCATTTTCAACAGTTAACCAAAAATCAAGGTCATAAGCTTTCCTCCGGAATAAATTGTTTTCCATTTCTTTACTTAACTCCTTTTGAGCACCTGTCTGAAATTAAACTTCTGTCCAGCAGATGGCAGAAAATAGCAAACAGAAAATCTTGGCCTCGATGTTTTGTTTTGAAACAGAAACCATTGTCTTCTCTGTTTGACCATAGATGTTGGAGTTATTAGGGTCAGGGACAGAGGCTGAAGTGTCAGGTATGGCAGAAGCTGTGTCAGCTTGCCAAATGCAGTGGTTGGATACTGGCCTTGCTTATAATAATTGAGTTTCAGTAGCAAATCAGCCTCCTTGGGAAAAGGCCAAAGGCTTTTCATAATTGTATTGACAACGAAATGAATATGATAAATGGTGTTCATTCAGTTGAGACAAGATTTATAGTTTTCCTTTGGGCAAGGAATGAAGAGCAAATGTTTATAATAATAGTAAAATTTGTTTAAAAGTTACATTATTTGATAATTCAAAAAGCTTTATTAAAATATTTCAAAATACTTTAAGCAGTTTCAGGTGATAAAATACAGGTTCTTTCCCAAGTATTCAAGTAATGCAAAAATGAATAAGTATATGATAAAAAAATGGATATGAAAGTCATTTATTCTTCTTGAAATATTGATATGTCAAACCGTCAGTGATGATTCCCACATTACTGCTGGGGAGAGTTTATTTGCCTTTTATCCACATAACTGTGTGTTCCTTAATTTGTTATACAATCTTTAGCATGCAGAAGAAAGATTTCTATAAGAACACATGTCATCTTAAAGTCAAAATGCATTTTATTTATGGCGATTATTTGATAAAATAGCATTTTAGTGGTTAGCTATTTAATTCAAAAACATTTCTATAAACATTGACTGCATTAACTGCTACACAAACTACACTGCTTATCACTATATCCTTCTAAAACTAAATTGCCTGAAACTACATGGCAACCATCTTGATAAATTATTTCTACAACTAGAGATTTGAAGGAGAATCACTGATCCACTTCTTTGCCCCTATAGTGAGAACACAATAGGAAAATATCTTATTTTTCAGTGTACCACCCTGTGTATACAGTACCTTTCCAGGTCATACTTAGCCTAAAGTATCAATAAAGAGAAACTGAAAAAGAAGAACATATAATGACATTATTCCTCACACTCAGTCTGTTAATTATTGTGATATGATCTTGAAGCTTACTATTTTTCAGTCAGGCAATTGAAAGTCTTTATTAATATACATAAGCACATCATACAAAGGCAATGAGTTATGCAGAAGAATGCAAACTTTAAACAGGATAGTCATAGATTCCAGTCCTGGTTTTACCTATTAACAACCCATGGTCTTGGGTAAGTTACCTAATGTGTCAAGAATCATAGTTTTCTCTTCAACAAAGCTAAGAATATTCATATCAGTTCTTTTTTAAGAACTGTGATTCTGTGATTATGTAAAGGGCCTAGTACAGTGCCTGGTACTAGGTAAGTACTCCACCACTATGGTTACTTAACTTTCTAATATGAAGTGATACTGAGGAATCCCATTTGCTCATTTATTTATTGTATTAGGCTTTCTTTGTACATTGTGCTAGCTTTTAGAGAGATGTAGGTTACCTAAACACAAATCCTACTCCTCAAATGAGCTTACAGTATGTCAGATACCTACGTGAATTACTTGTAATAACCAATCAAAAGTAGCAAATGCCAGGCTGGGGAGATATCTCAGTGGCCTAAGCACCTGCCTGGCAAGTACAAGGACCTGAGTTTGATCCCTAGTATCACATGCTATGCCAGCCCCAGAACCCTGGGCACTGTCCCAGCGTGGTGGCACAAGCCTGTAATCCCAGCACTGAGGAGGCTAAAATAGGAGGATCACTACAAGTCTGAACTATGTAATAAGACCCTGTATCCAATTAATTAAGGGGCTGGCCAAATAGCTCAGTGGATTAAAGCCTGCAAGAGGGACAGGGGCCAGGGGTTCGACTCCTGGGCCTGCTGTGCTAGCCCCATCCCTGGGGCATGCTGAGTCGGCAATTGAGACTGAGAGTGGTGGCACACACCTGTAACCCCAGCTCTTGGGAGGCTGTAAACAGGCGGATCACGATGAGTCTGATCTAGTAGTGGGGCCCTGAACACCCTGTAGACCCTTCCCTAAAATAAAAAAAGAATTAATAAATCAATTTTAAAAAAATTTAAGTAGCAAATTCCATAACAAAAATACAAATAGGAAGGTGGTTGCATTTAACTGGGGATCAAGAAAGTCTCAGTAAAGGAAAAGATACTGCCCTGAATCAACCAAATAGGTAAAATTGAACCATGTAGAAATAGGAAGAGACAGATTTTCTGTTAGCCTACTCACTAGATTTAGGAAGGGATAGTAGAGATGCTTTATTATATAGACATCACATATTTCATGTTTTGAAACATAGGATGAATTTGAGCCCCCTAAATGTCAAGCTATAGAATACAGCAAAGTGTATGGCCTATGGAGTAGGGTGTGATTGACTAACGAACACATATACATACATACATACATGATCTTGCTAAGTTGCCCAGGCAGGTCTTAAGTTCTGGTCTCAAGTGATCTTTGCATCTCAGCATCTTAACTAACTGGGACTGCAAGTATGCATCACCATTCTTGGAAGAACTATATTTCAAGAAGAAAACAATTCATAATATCATAGTAGATAAATCAAAACAGAAGAAAGTAAACATGAAAAAAAAAACCACAACTCAATAAGTATGTTTTGAGTATGTGTCCTATGACAGATAAAAGGAATACAAAAACAAATTACTACTCTGCAGAAGTTCACAATCTAGTATGCATATGAAAGCTAATATAAACAAGTATCAAGGCATTATAACAACGATACATGCAAACAGCCGTGAACATAGATGAAGAAGAGATGTTCTAGGCAAAATAGGGCTTCCCAGAAGAGGGAAGTCGCGCTCAGCTTTGTAAAAATGGATAAGCATTTGCCAGACGGGAGGGGGAGGAAGTTTCCAAGAGTACAGCTCCCTTTGTGAACAAAGATACAAATGTTTGCCAGTTCATGGAGCACCTTTATAGGCTCTGAGATAACTGACTGTTTCTATTCTGGAACCACATTCCCAAACCTTGGTTTTCTAACTGTATAACAAAAAAACTCTATTGCTTTCTAGATATTACAATACTTTCTCTACTGTGAAGTCCTAAAGGAAAAGCATTACTTTGTATTCATTACTACTTGGGGTCCCACATGTATGACTGCTAATAACTGCTGAATGAATGGGTGCATGATGAATGGATGCTTAAGCAGATGACTGCACAAATTGCTGTTGTAAAAGAGAAAACTAGTATTTTCACTCCTTTATATTTGTTATCCATTAAGGCAGTGTCACATCATTAATGCCTGGATTTTTCATTTAACTGATATGGACGTTCAGAATTCATTTGAGAAGATTTAGTTAAAATTAGCAGATATGTGCCTCTTTACCTAAGGGCTGCCACTGTTTTCCTCCTATCCATGTATACACAAAGCCACTGAAAAATTAAAGTACTAGAATGGATTTAGATTGTCACCCCTGTAATCTGAGCCTGGCACTCTCACTCTAAAGCTCTTTTAACCTCTCTGCTTAGTAGACCTCTACTCTGCCTTCCAATAATCACTCATTTTCTCTGTGGCAGTCACCTCTGTCAGGAGCATATTAGAATCATCACCACTCTCATTCCACACGGAAGAGGGAGCATCTTCTCATACCTCCTGGCCTTAGCCCATAGTGAATACAACGTGCTGTGAAAAATATGATAGTTCTATGCCTTTAGAGTTCATTGCAAAGGGACCCCTGTATGCCTATAATATTCTTAGGTTCTCAGATCCATATCTTTTTAGTTTCCTGATGAACCTTCTCAGTGTTTTCCCATTAGTGATGTCTGGGTTTGTGCTCAGGAAGTCTCTGTGGAATATTTTCTCACCTGTGTTCCCTTGGCACTTCTTCAGAGAACTCTGAATATGCAGCCCTTATATGTGTACCAGCCTGATGAAATATAAATTCCCCCAAGAATAAAAGCCATGCCTTCCTAATTCTAGGTCCTTGGCCCCCTAACATGGTACATAGTGGAGTCCAGTCCATTGTCTATTAAAAATAACAGTTTTTCCAATATATATATATTATAGAAAAAGCAAAACAGCAAGTTATCTGACAATAGCCTACATTAAGTTGATAATCAAGTTCACTGACTTCTATCATTTTTATTTGAGACCTCACCCACACATATGTCACACTCACTTGTTTTTTGTTTGTTTGTTTTGTTGTTGTTGTTGTTGTTGTTTTGGCAGAATTGGGGATTGAACTCAGGTCCTTGCACTTGCCCAGCAAGCACTTATTCTACTGAGCTATCTCTCCAGCCCCGTCATACCCACTTGTGATCTGCATTCCGGGTTTTGTTCTCCTTTGCAATAGTTTCTACCAAATACATATTTTACTTTATCTCTTACTACAGTATGAATTCCGGGGCTGGGAATCTAGCTTAGTGGCACAAGCATCTAGCTGGCAAGCACAAGGTCATGGCTTTGATTCTCAGTACAGAAGAGAGACAGAGACAGAGACACAGAGAGACAGAGAGACAGAGAGAGAGAGAAAGAATTCCATTTTCCATGATGGCAGGGATTTTCCTGTTTTGTTCCTTAGTGTCGACACTGATTGTCAAGCACTGCCTAACAGTGCTTGTTACAAAGTAAGACTTCCTACCCTGTACTTGTGACAGAAATTGTGACAGAATTGTCAACCTTAACTTAGTAGCTTCAGTGGGAAAAACTATTCTTTTTTGGACTTTTGGGGGATATGGTACTCTTACAGTTTTAGGGGGTTTATTTTCACTGAACATCATATAAATTATTTCATAAAGCTCCACAGTAAAATCCACATTTAAAAAAAAATTAAATAAGGGGCTGGGGATTTAGCTTAGCACAGCACCTGCATGGCAAGCTCAAGGTCCTGAGTTCAATTCCAGTACCAAAAAAAAAAAAATTAGGTAGTTCTAAACAACTGTGCTATCTTATTTGTAGGTTGGTTAGATTATAAAAACAAATTTATAGAAGTTCTCTGCATACAATAAATATCTAATCTCTGGTCTCAAAAAGCTTATAGTGGAGGGCCTGAGAGATAGCTCAGTCATCTAAGTGCCTGCCTAGCAAGTATAAGGACCCAAGTTCAGTCCCTGGTACTGCATGCCATACTGGCACTATCCTTTTTAACTAAATTTATTTTCCTTTCCTGTAACATTAGGCATAATTCTTAAATTTGTTATAATATTTTAAAATATCTTCCATTTATATGTAAGGCCAAGAGCAAAGGAATATAACATATAGGCTATGTTACAAACAAGAACAAATTCTTTGTAGTCTTCCAATAACTATAGTTGCACCAGCTTAAAACAGTAATATATAAAACTACCTTTGTGTACTAAACTCAGAACAAACATGGATTATCTTATTCAGCGCTGAGCTGGCCACTGAGATGGGGCATGGTGGCACTCATCTGTAATCCCAGCCCTGAAGAGGCTAAAACAGGAGGATCACTGCAAGTCTGAGCTGCATAGCGAGATCCTGTACCAAATACAGAAAAAAAATTTTGTAGAAAGCTTACAGTGGAGAAATAGATAAATAAGTGCTATGATACTATTAGTGCAGGATTCCACAGCCATGCACAGGAGCTAGTTCCAATCCAAGGTAGGGTGAGAGTTGTATTGGTATCAAAGAAAGTTTTTCAAGTAGTTGACACCTATTTTGTTAGGGTTGGGTTTTTTTTTGTTTTTTGGGGTTTTTTTTAGCTATTTATCCTGTATTATGCTCTTTGTTTGTACTTTGCCTCATTCAAATGAAATATACCATACTTGACACACCTGTTTTGAAATCTGAGGGACAAGTAGGCATTAGCAGGTAGGGATGCACAGATTTCTACACTATGGGAATTCACTATCTAACAGGACAGAGAGATAACAAAACAACCCAGCCTTGACTCAATGTTATGAGATAAACAACCAAGAGAGTGTACTGAACACACGTGAGGAAGGGATTGGTGCATTTTGACAACCTAGAGAAGCTCTCCCAGGGCAAGTGAAACTTGGACAACATACTGAAAGACTGAACTGCATTAGGTAGAAGAAAGCAGTAGGTATGTAGAGGAATGGAGGCAAGTTGGCATCAGATGATACATAAGGGAATTAGGAATGACTACTATAAAGTGGAAGTGCTCAGAGAAAAGATTAGAGGTAAGCAGGAGCCACATGTTAAAGAACTCTATGCTGGATTAAGGAATTTGAAATCTATTCTAAGAGAGGGGAAAAATATTTATGGGGAAGTTTGCCACCACAGAGCTCTATACATACCATATAGAAAAGGAACACCATTTTATGATTCAGTTCAGCAACAAAGAGCCAATGTACATTGGAAACCATCAGAGAAAGATTTGAGTTGAGAAAAGAAAAGGCATTGACAAAAAATTCTTTGTAATAGTTTTAAGCCCTAATCCTATATTTTGTGTCCATTTGGCAAGGGAGAGGCCAGTTGAGGGCTAAAGGATCAGGGGAGCTAAGTCAGAGATTTCCAGGTTCTACTGGTCCCAAGTATACGCTTACCAGACATATTTACTCCTTGGTATTAATGAAAATGTTTGAGAAATTCTTCTTTTGTGTACTTGGAAGTGTCATTTAATAGTACTGGCCTTGAGTAGATTAATAATGAAACAGAGCTTTTATCAAACTAACATTTCAGAAGTTTGGAACTACAGTGGGACATAGCAGAGCAAATCTTGAGCTTAAAAGAAAGATGAACCTAATCTTGAACTAGAGATAGATGTATGAGATTTATTGTTATAGTTTTTCTCTCCTTTTATGTATTTTTTAAATCCCATACTAAAAATTTTTCAATATAGTATCTTAAGAAATGCTGAGAATAATTTAAATATTTCCATCCTTCTTAATTAAATTTATTTTCCTGTCCTGTAATATTAAGCATAATTCTTAAATTTATTATAACACTTTAAAATATCTTCCATTTATATGTAATGCCAAAAGCAAAGGAATATAATCTATAGGCTATGTTACAAACAAGAGCAAATTCTTTGTAGTTTTCCAATAACTATAGTTGCACCAGCTTAAAACAGTAATATATAAAACTACCTTTGTGTACTAAACTCAGAACAAACATGGATTTTTTTGTTCTTTGTTAAGTGGCATTGATTTTAGAAACAATATTTTAATCCTTAAATTCTTTAACCAACTTTATAAAAGGTACCCAACATACCTCCCAGTTCTTCAGAGAGCTATTGAACAATGGTATGCAGAGCCAGCCTGTACAACTCCCATCTTGAAGCTTATGGCAGAACTGATGCAAAACAGGTAAGAACTACGAAAGGGAGTGGAAAAACAATTCACTGTTGACAGTAATCTCCGTTCCATAGGTCCTGCCTGTTGTGTGTATGCTTCAGGCTTAGTTACAGCCCATGAACCAAAATTCAAGGTTATTAGTGAAAATAAGAGAATTAGAGCATAAGAAAAGAAGAAGAGGGCAATAGATGTATGTTTGTATGTGTATACAAAGTTAGAAAAGAAGAAAAAGGTATAGAATACTCAGACATATATGGCTACTTTGCAAAATAAAAATTAGAAGACTAAAGTCACTACTTAAAATATCTGAAATTGCAGAATGGAAGGAAAGGCAGTTATTTTAACTATTTCACTGATTAACTGCTATTCTGTAGAATTTTAAAGCAAGAAAGAAGTTTAGGAAGTTCTGAGTTGAGATGTTTCATTGCATACATTGGGAAACAGTTCCAGAGTGGTACCTGAACACACAGTTGTTTGCTTGAGGAGCTCTGGGATTTGTCCCTGCTTTGACTTGTGAATTAGCATCTCCCTCTATGCCAGAATGCAAGTACTTGGATGATTTATGCACACAACAATTTTCAGTGTAACAGTAAATACAGTATTTCTCAGAAATTACCTAGTTGGCCTTGTAATTTACATCGACCAGTAGGGATCCAAATATTCTGCATATAAATAGTAACAAACATGTGACTAAAAGAAAAACCTGCAACAAACTAATTGTGTTTACCTCTTTAAAATATGTCATTGTGGATATGGCTTAGCACCAAATTACCTGTCACCGTCTTGTTTCATCAAAGCCTCTTTATAAACAGCATCTTGGAAGGGAGCTACCCAGACAGAGCAAGCGTATGGGTTACACATAATTTTATCAGTTGCTGAGTTGTTCACAGCAATAATTTAAATTTTTTACCCTAAAACAAGAAGCAAAAAAGACCTGGCAGGTAAAGTTATGTGAGTATTCTTTTGAAAGCTGTAGTTGATTTTTCTTTTTCTTTTTTCTTGATTCTTACAGCTACCTTAAATATTAAAGGAAAATTGACTAAATTTTATATTAGAAATTTAGGGGGGGTTATTAAATGACAACTTTTAATCATATGTTGGTATTATATATTACTGATATACTAAGGAAAAAATTATTATATTGCACATAGTAAAGTATTTAATGTCTGTCATAGGCAGATAATTTACATCTAGTACAAATGTCCTAAGAATTAACTGGTAAAAAATTTTTATCTCAAAGAATATGTTATCTTGTCTATGTTTCACTAGAATGTAATGCAAATTATATGTGTGCATGTCTTTAGTCAGGAACTGTATGCTTATTGGCATGCAATTGTCAGTTATCAAAATAGTTATCAAAAGATCCTTAAGACATTATCATTGCTATATAGTGTTAAAGTATTTTGGTAAAACAATAAACTGTTCTATTGCTAGCAAGCAGGGCCTTACCAATTTTTTAAAATATTTTTTGCTAATATTTTCTGAAAAGTTATCTTAAAAGCACAGCAGCAAGGTATAGCAGAGCCATCAACAGCCAGCATGATTGGTGCCAAAAAGCAAATGTGGTTGTCAGGGCAACTCCTCCGTCCTTTACTTTGTCCCTGCCTGTCTGGAACCAGGGAAGTAGAATTATTCTCAGGAGCTCCTGGCATTTGTTTCTCTTTACTTAAGCAGTGCACAGTGGACACTATAATCTATAATGTAATTTAATGTATTTGAAATATGCTTTTGAAGTCTGAGATGATTCATCATGTATTTATTTAGTATTAAAGGCATCTGCATTTCCTATCTGTCACTTCAGAATTTTTAAGATGTCAAATGTATAAATCTCTGTCTATTCAAGTATCTATGTAAACTTACAAATATACAATAGTTCTTTTTTTCCTTAATTACTGTTACCCTCCAGTTACTTTGTATGAAAGGAGAAGGGGTAAGATATATGTGATATAGGATGTCAGGGTATTGTGTTGATAGAAAAAAATGAATTCTGAGCTAGAAAATAAATGAAAACTCTTCTTAATTACAAAGTATATTTACATCAAGAGAATTGGTGTACATATTTTATTAAGTACTGTTGATTGCAGTGCTACTTCAAAAGGATAATTATATGCTGCTGCTTCTCACAAACAAAAATTCTGGACATTTTAAACCTATATTTTTGGTTTTTTCTCCATCTTAAATTTTTGCTATATTTCTTAGATCCCAGCGTTTGAATTTTGATGTATCATCTCCAAATGGAATTCTTCTCTTCAGAGAAGCTAGTAAAATGATTTGTACTTATGGTGAGTATTTTATTCTATGTTTGTGTGTGCAGTATGTCTTTTTATCTTTGGGGCAGAGAAAGAAGTTATTTTGTTCTTTTGAACCTTCATATCTGTATGAATTTGGGAAGTATACAGTAGACATGTAAAAACCCAGATAGCTTCCAGCCCCAGCACTGCCAGCACAAAAAGCCAGGATCAGATTGGCATCAGAACTAAGGCAGCATGGCTGGCTAATTTGGTACATTTCTTTTGGATAAATTATAGTGTCAGTAAGTAAAAAGAATAAGCTAGAAAAAAAAATCTGGAAGTTATAGCATGTTCAGAGTTGCTCACAGTTACATCAGGGAGTTTGCTATCTTGAGTCAAGAAATTCTTCAAAAGAAATTCTTAGACCTCTATGTCACTAGATTTGGGGGAGATATCCATGTAAAGAGCAGTAAATATTTTATTACAGGGAACCTTTAAGCACTATACCCTTAGAAACAGAATTCTAGTGTAAAACTTATCCTTTTGGATCACCGCCCCCAAAGTTTGCAATTTAACTAGAATTTTGGCCTAAGAATTGTCATAAGCCCTACAATTCTGACAGCTTGAACAGCAAAATTCTGTATTTTCTGAGACTTTTATGTAGCCAAAGAATAGGGATGAGATGATACAGATCCTCTGCAATCCAGCTGAGCAAAGTGATGATTACTGGGAGCTGGGCTCTATGCAGTGAATTTCTCCCTGAGAAATGTTTACTTGTGATCCCTTTTTCTTCATCCTGTTCTGTTTCATCTGTCCATTCTTACTTTCCCAAATCCATGGCCAACTCAATATATATGACCTCAAAAAATTGCCTGATATTCATATTTGAGTACCTAAAAGCAGATTTTAAAAATTATATAAAGCTTCTTCAATTCTGTTTGGGTATATGTATGTAGAAATAACCATTAAAATTATATGACTTTTTTCAAAAGCCTGTAATTTTTTTTAAAGCCTGTAATTTTTTTAAAAAATAGAAAATAGATGTTTTTATTTATATTCAAGTTACATTATATACCTCTACTAACATGCTTAATTTTATTTGCACATTTGATTTGTAGAGCTTGAGATTATACATGTATGGAAACTGTGAAAACCACCTTATTAAGATCATAAACTCATGCTCTCACTTTCGTCTACTATAGTGACATCATCACAACTTTTACAGCTGAAAATCATATTAAGTAGAATTCTTTGTCTCCTAGAGAAAAAAAAAGAACTTCCTTTTAAATATTATAAATGCTGTTCCCTTCCTTTCAATGTGTGATACAGTGGTATGAATTCTGCAACCAGAATTGTGGAAAGAATTAAGTTTGTAAACTGTGGTACCACTGTAATTCTTTTTTTTTTTTTTTT
>NDGM011176988.1:0-12344 GCA_002564305.1 Octomys mimax | reverse complement strand
TATCTCTATTTGTACCTATATCTATATCTTGATTTTCCAAATTAATATTAAGGTCCTGAACCAATTCCAGCTCACTTTAAACTTTTAAAGATTTCATAAAAATTTTAATCTATCTGTGTTTAAAACCACTCTTGCTGTGTGAAGGCGAGTTGGAGCCCTGGCTGCGCTCTCTGACCTGTAGCCGTGCTAGCAGGGTGATGGCTCAGACAAGCACGGGTGGTCCCTTGGGGGACTGTCCCAGGCCCTCCTGACCGCCAGTGGACTGGTGTTTTATTTTGCTTCACGGCGTCTCTGATCAACATCTTCTCCCATTACTCATCTCGCTCCGTCCGGAATCCAGAAGGAAGCAATTCCAGATCCTTGAGTGGAACACGAGTGAAAGCGATTTCTGTGGCCCAGACCTCTTCAATCAATAGACAAATGTTAGCAGTTCTCCAGTCTGGACTTACTGCATTCTGATATTATTCCGACATTATTTTAAAATGCTCCCCCCACCCCCTGCCCGGTCATCTCCATCTGGCTTCCGGTGTCTGAGGCAAATAGTAAATGCAAACACAGGTGTTTAAAAGGGCTGGGTTGGAGAGAGGGTGCTTTCTGAGCATTTTACTGACAACTCCCATGATTTATCAGTTTCTGGTAAAGCTTTTCTGCAGCAGTTTGTTACAGTGACAGCGGAGCACTCAAATTCAGGGAATGTCGGACTTCATCTTGGGGTGAGTTCAGAGCTGGCAGGAGGCCACTGCTTCCTGGGAGGTGAAAGCTGCATCGCTGTGGCCTGCACAACATGGAGCCCAGGGCCCAGCCCGTGCACCGTGTCAGGAAGCGATCCTTTGGTGTCCCTGGAGAGAGGCTGGCACTGCTCTGTGGTGACAGTGTTTTCCAAAATTAGGGCATGCAACCCCAGCTCTAGGTTGTGACAGGTCTCCTCTGGGATGCCTGTGAGCAAGGACATCCAGAGATAGATGCCGATGTGCGTGGTGAACCCACAGCCACAAGGCTGCAGCAGGTGACATGCAAGCTCACATGACCATGACGGCTTTCCTGAAGGTGAAAGTTCACCAAGGCCTGCTTGGGCGAATTCTACCATGAGGATGTCACCTGTGCAGCTGATTCCAATCTTGGTAGATAGACTCAGCTATGCCAAAAAGTACACGTGTCTTCCAAATATTAAATTCTGATTTTAGGGTCAGGCAGATAGCTCAGTGGTCTAAGCACCTGCCTGGCAAGTGCAGCTCAGCCCTGGGTCTGAGCTGTGTAGTGAGACCCTGTACCAAATAAATACATAAATAAAAGATTAAATTCTGATTTTAAATTCCATTCCTCCTATGTGGCAGGTAACATAAGCTTGGTGTCTTATTAAAATTACTATCTACTGAGATCTATCTCTATCTATCTATCTATCTATCTATTTATCTATCTATCTATCTATCTAGTAATACTGATGATGCTGACATAAAGACTGACTTTCAGACCCGTGGAACACAACAAAAAGTCCCAGAAATGGATCCATGTGTATATGGCTTCTCAGAGGCCTGGGTGGCCACTATCACATGATGAGAGAGATGAGATTAAAAATCATTTGGAAAAGACTAATAAGACCAAGACAATAACCATATAAAATAACTGTAACAAGACATTTCCTTCATGACAAGTCAATTAAAACACACATATATATGTATATATAAACACATATGAACAGAAGCATATACACTCATAAATGCAGATATGCACATTCTTTAGTCAACCTGTCATGCAGCAAGAGTCCCATTCTATCCATTTTCTAAGATACGGTCGTTAAGTGTCCTAACACCTTTCGTCTTTTCCTTGCCATCTATAAATGACATCCCTCTCACCCACAGGTTTCCATACAAGCATAGAGGCATTTCTGGGCTCTGTTGCAGGCCATCGTCTATTTCACACCAGTGTTACTTTCCACTCCTTGACAGAAAGCTTTAAATCCAGTCAGAGAACTGTGCTTCCCCCCAACCCCCAACTCCATGATCTTTGAGAATGTCTTGGTCATTCCCAACAGTTGGCTCTTCTACACAATTTTGTAATTGGTTTGGAAATTGCTCACATTTTAGTGAATTACATTATATGTATGCACCTCTGCGACAATTGGTATCTTTATGACATTATAATATCATATCTTTGAATCCATATCTCTATCTGTATTTACTCATTTAGGTCCTAACTACTTGCTGTTATAAGTAGTGCCTCTAACATCACATATGTTAAATAACTACCACTGTGTATATTATTATTATTGTTGTTGTTGTTGCTGAAGATTGAACTCAGGATCTTCATTACGTCCCCGGCTATTTTAAAATTCTTTCTTTTTTTTAGAAATTAATTTCACAGATACTTATTTTTAGTTGTCCTCTGCAATGTTTATAAGTGTCTATGTGTGTTTATTACCTTACATTCTGTTTTTTTAGATACTGAACATAAACAACCCTTGAATAAGTTATTGAAAATATCAGTGGTGAATGTGTAAGTCATTTATTAGAGAGACTAAATTTTACATCGCTTTAGATTTGCACTGACATTGAGAGAAATGCCCAGGAAGTTCCCATTTTCTTTGCCCCCTACTGACATCCTGTTTGAGAGAAGGACGTGCTAAGGTGCTTGAGTGTGAGATCTTCTTGCCTCTGCTTCCCCGAGTGCATTACAGGTCTGCACCACTGTGCCTGGCTCTGGGCATTCTTTTTTCAACAGACTGTGGTATCACCATAAGTCAAGAAGTACCTTGAAATCTGGCTGCTTCTAGATTTTGATGGGCCCAAGTCACTGAGACAAGGAATGATGCTGTTTTTCTACCTGCTTGAAAAGAAAAGAAAGGAAAACAAAAGAGAGAAGAATTCAATTTTTAAAGTAATTTTAGTAAATTTACCTGCCACACCTACACAGTCTTATTTAATCCTTGTCACAGTCTTTCAAGTCAAGTGTTATTTCTCCATTTTACTGAAAGGGAGCTGAAGCCTGGGAAATCCAAGTAACTTGCTCTACCACACAGCTAATGTATTTACAGTCAACCCCATATTTAAAATCAGGTGCATTTCACTCTAGAATGGTTCTGTTCATCCCACAGTGCTTGTCCTAAGCATTAAATACAGTGTCCTGAGTAGAATATCCATTCCATAGCATTCCAAATTATGTGCTTTCTCCCTGCCTGCAAAATCAGCTCAGGTTTGATAGCTACTTTATCCATTCCCTCTTGTCACTGTCACTGCCCAAGGTGGACATCTGGTCCCCAGGGAAGGGTTTCACACACCTGAGGAGACAGGTAATAGAGAGTCCCCACATGCTCTACACAGACTGCATTTTGATGCTTGCAGCCAAGCAGGGGAATGGACCTGTGAAGCAGCAGCCTGTGTGCAGCACTTTAAATATTTTCTTAAACAGTCAGTGATGGGAAAGTCTGATGACAACTCAAGTGAAAGCTTATGACTAGGAGAAGTCTGTGTGGATTCCACTGGCAATGATTCTCTGCTGAATACGGCCTGGCCACCCAAGCCCAGTGCTCTTTGGTGAGGAAATTACTGCCAGTCATCTGGCCATCTGTAGTCCTCAAGGGCAAAATCTTCTGCTGCAGGGTGCAGTTGCTATCAATCAACCTGCACTTTCCAGCAGGTCCCTGGAGCTCAGAGCTGGTGGTGATGTTGCTGCAGAAGAACCTAGAAAGGGGAGCCTTTCATGGAAAGAGATGATTGGAACACCGAATGGCTTCTCAGAGGCAGGAGTGGCTGCAATCACATGAGCACAGCACTGGGCTCGGTTCAGAATCACTGCTCCTGGGTGATCTCTGCTGGCAGCTGTCTGGGCAACAATGACCCACAGAGGACAGTGTCTAGGGCTCTCTGTACCCTTTGAGGCTGCTGCACAAGTTGGCATCTGCTCCAAGCATGCTACCTGTGAGGAGCACAGTAGGAAGGTTATAAACCTGATCAAGCTCTTCCTCACTAATGCAATTTGAGAAACAGGGTTGGGATCCAGGTTTCCAACTGGATGGATTTTATGTGTTCTTATTATAAAGGATTGGTGGGAAAGTGGGTATTCAATTCACATTTGTTTTTCCTTCTCCCTTTGTCTCCTCTCATCTTGCACTCATCTTCACATATTTTATTCTTTTTTTGTCTTTCCCTATAAACCTCTCCTTTCCTTCTTTTCCTTCTTCCCTCCTCTTCTTTTTCTGCCTTACATGTATCTCTTCCTTTTCTCTCTTTACTTCAGTCTCTTCTTCCTTTGCTAAATTCTGAATCAGTGATCAACTAAGTACAATGTTGGAAACACCTTCCGTCTTCTGCTATGTTTTGTCTCATCAGTCAATATCCACCTTTTGTTTGCTTGCATACAGTGGGGACATGTGGGGATGTGTTTGCAAAATGCCACCATTTTTGTACCAGACTGTTCAACCCTTTCCATCTGGGTTGACAGATCATCTCTCTCATATGATACCTTCAGCCCTTGTTTTTGGTAAGGGGATGTCTGGTTGGCCATTCAGGAGCTGAATTTGTACCAGTTTGAGTCAGGGGTAAGGAGCACCACCTTCTGCTATGGCCTAAAAGAAAGAAGATTGAGTCCGGTGCCCTGTGACTGGCTCTGACTAGACTGATGTTGTTAATGTTTGGCATTAACAACTAATGATGCAGTGCTGTGTTTGTACTCGGTGAGACCTCAGCTCAGATCCTCTCTTGGTCACTTGTGCAGTAGATCCGGGTAAGCTACTTTATTCTAGTTGAGCTTCACTTTTCTCTCTGAAATGGAATTGGTGGTCGCTATTGACAAATTGTCACAGAAACATTAAAATAATATGTGAAAGCAGCTGGCAGAGCAGCTGCTTACTGGATATTGTCTTCCTTCTTGCCTCTGAGTGTCTTCCTTGGGCCCAGTGGGATGCATGCGTGTATTTATCCGTCCAGTAATGATCTGATGCATACTTTATACCATGTTCTGGTTTGGCACATTATAGATATGATATTGTGGTATGAAATAGCCTTTCGAGTACTTATTGCTCACATCCCATTTTACAGACAGGTAAGCTGACCAATAAGAAGGCTTATGAAGTGGAGCCAGCCGTGCGGGGCATAGCCCTGAGCATAGCACGCTGGAAGGCGAGTAGGAGTAGGAAGATCTTAAGCTTGAGTGTAGGGTGGACAACTTAGGGACATAGTGCCTTAGCAATTTAGGGACTTAGAAAGACCCTGTTCAGAATGAAAAATAAAAGAAGGGGCTGCAGATACAGTGCAGTACCAAGGCCCTGAGCTCAATCCCCAGGAGTGCGCGCACACACACACACACACACACACACACCCATGTGAATAGTAAATAGCAAAGCCACTTACTGATATTTGTGAGCACACTTTAATGAGATTATTTTTTTTCTATTTTAACTGAACATGTTATTGCCCTAATATGTTGTCTTGGAATTCTTATAGATTTTTCTCTGGAGTCTGCAAATTTTCTCTCTTGGAGGTCTTAGGAAAAAATCAACATTAGACAGAAGTACACTTAATTATGAGTTCATTTTCTTTGGTGCTGTAGTAAAGTGGTGAATGAATGGTGAAATTTCTTCTTAGCTTCCAGGAGGCGTCAGATTGTAGTCTCTGTTGCTGTCAGGGGTGAAGCTGCCCAGAAATGCAGATGGTCTACCAAGGAGGGTCTCGGCCAGCGCAGCCTGCAGTGGGCCTGTGCATTTCCCCTGTGTGTGTGTATGGGGGGCTGCACACAGTGTTGATGGGCACCCAGATGGGCATGCAGCCTAGACCAGGGTCACCAGGGAAAGTGTCAGAAAATGAAATTTAACCAACAAATGGCATTCTCTATTTAACAAGAATATCAGTTCCAGGTTGATAATAATAACTACAAAACTGGTGGTAGCTTTGGGTTACTCAGCATCTTATGCGCCTTTTCAAATGTTTTTTGTTTTTGGGAAGGTCCCAGACCTCACATTACTTACTACACATTTATCTTGCCAGTTCAGGAGATTTCAGGGACAGCTCATCCCTGTGACCTGAATTCCATATACCACCATGCTGGCCCACTGTTATTTCAGACTGCTAACAGGATTTGAGGCCCTGGAGGGCTAAAAGTGAAGAGAACATAGCCAGAGGTCCTACTAGGTGTCAAGTGCTGTAGGGGACACTCTCATCAGCAAGTGCAAATATCTTCAGACTATACTGGAAAAAGTAGGAAAAGACTAATAGAGACCAGGGTAAGGTGCCTGGGAAATAGAAATGGGAAAGGGAGGATGCTCCTGTGTCTTTTTAATTCCAGAAACAATACTGTCAAGTCAGTCACAGTGACAAGACAGTATTTATAATTGCCCTGCATGAAGAAGTATTTATAATTGCCCGTTTGAATGGGTTATGGCTACAGCTGTTCACTTCCTTCATCTTGTTTTGATCTGAGTAGGTTTAACTTGCGATAAGACTCAGGATGGAGAGGAGAGGAGAGGGGAGGGGAGAGGAGGAGGGAAAGAGAGGCTTAGGGACATGTACATATTTAATATGCATGCACATACATGTGATACAAATTTCATGTATATGATAAGTACATAGATACAAAAGGCAATGAGAACTCATTTTGTTTCTTATTGTTGGTTTCAACTCTTTTGAGTTTATGGTGAACATTTCCTGTTGCAAACTATTTTAAATAAGAGTATCGCTTTTAGTATTGTCCAAGACTTGATACCCAGTGGATGTCAATATTGAGTTGGATATTTAGATGTTTTCCTTTTTTTCTTGTTTATTTATTTGATAATGGGTCTCACTACACAGTGCAGACTCCTAGTGATCTTCCTGTTTCAGCCTCCCCAGGGCTGAGATCACAGACGTGCACCACTATGCCCAGGTTCTGGGACTGGCATGGCATGGGGTACTAAGCATTGAACTTGGGTCCATGCGTTTGCCAGGCAGGAACTTAGACAACTGAACTATCTCCCCAGCCCATGTTTTCCAGTTTTTAGCTTTACCAAGTGTGCTGCAATGTCGCCTGGAACAACTTGTTTTGAAGTGGCGCAAGTTCTTGTTTCTCAGATGCGGTCATTAAGCTTAACTCGACTGGTGTGAGAACTATCAAGGGGATTAGTAAAACACTTCTGGGTGTGTCCAAGTGCCTCATGGAGGCGTGACCTTGAGCACTGTGTTGGTTGGTCCCTGACCTCTTCCTCTATAGCATTTTATTCTGCTTTGCTTTGGCGGCTGTGAACGAAGCATCTCTGCTTACTGCATGCTTCTGCCTTGACGTCTCTGCCTTGGAGCCAGCTGACCAGGGCCAGAATCTCCGGACAGGAATGTCAAATCGAACCTCTGCTCTAAGCTGTGGGAGGCAGATTTGTAGATCAGGAATGGGGAAGTCATTCATTCATCCAGCAGGGAAACCCTTCCTGTGTTTGTCCTGCTGATGATATTTTTCTTTTTGAAACATTATTCATTCTTGCAAGAACATCCTATGGAGAAACCTCACTCTGGAACCCTTAGAAGCAGTCTGTTTCTCTTTGAATCTCCCACTTACCCCAGCCCATTTCTCCAGTGATTTCTGAGCCTCCCTCGTGCCCAAGAGTGTTCTAGAGCAGTGGGGTATGGTCTTACCCTCTCCTCTGTGCTTTTCTATGATATTTTTTTCTGCTATATCAACAGTTTGTTTTTTCTTTCAAAAGAGGAAATGACACTTTCTAATTCACATGGAGCTTTTACCTATTACTTTTGTCAGCTGAATTGGTTATAACTCATGTTCTTTAATAGTGTAATAGAGCCTTTGTGATTAAATATACTCAAACATACTCAGGTATGTTTAGAATTAGAACTTACTGAAAGTCTTGTGTAGGTCTGAGCAGAGCCACAATCCAGTTGGTGTCTCTTGTGCCATCAACTTGGTCAACAAGACTACTATGTTTCTTTGAAATTAGAAATAGAGGAAAATCTGCCTGGATGGTACAACTGTATTTCTCTGTCTCTTGCCCCTATTGATTTCTGGCTTACGTTTCAGTTCGAGGGGCTAACTTTGTATGTCTTATACTGGCTTCACATGGTTGGATTCTTCTCCGTGAAGCAGAGCTCTGTTTGTCCCAAGGCTTCTGTGTTTCCTTAGGGATTCTGGCATGGGAGAAGGGGAATTAAAACACAGGCACCACCTAGGATTTTCAGTGGTTCCTTTCATTTGTGCCTCCTGAAACAAACTTCTCTGAATAACTACGGTCCTCTCTATCCAATAAATAAATATTTTGGTGCCTTCCCCTTAGCTGGTGGAATACAAATTGTTGGGAAATTTCACCAGTTGAAGCTAACTTACGGACTTCATGTGAGTGAGCCAATGGGGGACTCTTCATGAATATGTTATTAGCAATCTAATGTCTTTGTCATTCCTCTTTTCTGTGCCCTTGATTGTTGGAAGATGAAAATTTTATGGTTGGTTTAGACCAGTGGAAAGGCCAGAGAACTGAGTTAGATATGCGCAGATGTTGAAAGGACAGAAATTTCTGCTTTAAAGTATTATCACTATTGGATTTATAATTTTAATTTTTTAGATAAAGCGAATTGTTCCTAAGTCTCTGAGACCAGAAAGGAGTTAGATGGTAAATGTGTGTTGGCAACATCCAAGGATTAGAGCAGGAAATCCATTAACAAATAAAAATAAATAAGGGAAATACATCATTGTAAGCAAAAGGTGGAAAAGGGGAAGCTTGGGGCCAGAAACAGCTGAAAATAATTATTCTAAAGGTAAGAAATCTCTTTAAAGAACACATTGGCTTTTTTTCTATTCTTCTGGGACCAAGGGAAATAGATAATGAAGTGTGATTGAACAGGTGGGATTTACTTGTTTTTCAAAGCTTTAATAAGCAAAAAAGGACATTTTTTTTGGTCCAATTAGCAACATTAAGATAAATTTAATGTTCTGGCTTCCTGGGATTTGTGCCTTCAATTTACAAGCTTTGCTGATAAAGAAGAAAAATCAATTTCATTTTATTCTATTTCCCAGGGAGTTGGCAAAAAGCTTGGGGATTTCTTGGAGGGGAGACTTTTTTAATTAGGACTATTACAGGAACAAGTGAAAAGGGCCAAATATCAACCCTACAAATTATCTCTTGAGGATAACATGTGGATGATAGTTAGGTCTGGAGGATAACTATTGTTAAGATTTCTTGTGAAACTTTTCTTAGTCTAAGCAAGGAAAAGGTGATCGCAACTAATTGCCAGGACTCACTATGTGTGCCACTTTCCTGCCAGCCCTCTAACCAGATGAGTCAAGCTTAATAAATAAAGCAAGAAAGATGAGATCTCAAGGCATCTTCAGAGAGTCGGTGGCAGACGACCGTCAACGTGGAGCACCAGTATGCATTTGTGGATGGGCAGGGGATGGCACATAGTCCTGTTCCCCGCATCCTGGTGCCTCTTTGATAAGCAAGTCGGGAACAGGGCAAAGCAACATTGTGTCCTTCCTGGATCTTTAGCTGCACATCAAAGCAAACGTCTAGCTATCTTGACCTGGTCTGGTGGGGAGCTCTGAACCCATAACCTAGAACTAGACCTGAAGCACACAGGAGCATGCATTTAGCTTATTTCCATCCTGAACCTTTGACCAGAAACTTAGATCTTAGCACGTCAATATAAGGAAAAGAAAACATCATCACCCTAATGTGTGAGATGTAAAAGAATGTATATGGAAATCATATTAGCCCCAAACACAGAACAGAAATGGATTAAATGACCTGGCCTATGTTTCTTTCTAGACAGGGACTACAGGCCAGTGTTCTAGGGAGATGTTGGTGTGTGTGCCTGTGTATGACTTATCAGTGAGGACTCCTTCACTCAGTTCCTACAGTTTTCAGATCCCACAAAAGCATTGTAATTTTTTAAACTCATGAGAAGAAAAGAAACAACAATGACACTAATAAAACTACTACTAATAATAATGAATATGCAATAATGAATACAACCTGGGTTGTAGTTGCCTTATACCAATGCATATGTTTTTGCTTTTGTCCTGTGGAGGAAAGGGCTCCAGAATGCAGAGATGCCCTGGGCCATGAAAGTCATTGTGCTGCCCTGAGCTGCTGGAAGGGATGCCCACAGAGAAGAGAGACAGAAAGGTACAAGCAGAGTGAGAGGAGACAGAGGCACAGAGAGGAACAAGTGCACTCACACCCCTCACCACAGATAGATAGGGAGGGAGAGAAGGAGAGAGGGGGAGAGAGACAGACAGACAGACAGACAGACAGAGACAGAGACAGAATCAGAGAGAAAGAGAGAGAGAGACAGAGACAGAGAGTCAGAGAGAGACAGAGACAGACAGAGAGACAGAGAGAGACAGAGACAGAGACAGAGTCAGAGAGAGACAGAGACAGAGAGAGACAGAGAGACAGAGACAGACAGAGAGAGAGAGACAGAGAGAGACAGAGATGGTACCTCAGGGAATGTTCTATTGGAAGGGCAGCCATCATCAGCTTAGTTTGATCCATCTTCCACCTCTGAGGATCAGCTGTGTCCGAAGCAGAACAGGCATCTCTAGTTGCTCTCTGTCCCGTCATGGGGACAAGAGTGAGGGCAGAGAGACAGGGCCAGGCCTTCTCCTGGCCTTTGTTTTTCCATCTCCCAGGTCCACAGGAGTCCTGAGAAGGGAGTTTGAGGTCAAGTCCTGCTGTCAATGTTGGGCAGCATTCTTCTCTTTGTAGCTAACATGAGTCACAGAAATGTGTCCCCCTCAGTTGTCACTACGAAGCCACTGATATGATGGCAAGGCTTCTGCTGAACCAGCTGTGAATTGGGGCATCCAATATGGTTTGGAACCAGAAACATTCCAACCTGGGCTCCAGGATGGTTGCCTCAATTGTGGGGGTACAGGGGAACACGGAAACCTGAACACTCTGTATTTAATTGAAAGTCACAATGTTTCTCCTCACCTCTGTTGTTTGGAAAATTGAGAGTGGGTAGATGGGTGACAATTGATGAAAGACTCAGTAAGATATACTCTATTGCCAATCCCTACAGGAAACCTTAGTGAAATAATTTATAATAAAAAGCATATGTACTTTAATCTACTCTGAATTCTGGCCTTCTAGGAAGAAATCAATGACAGTTGTTTTTTTATCCCCAAGAAAAGTTATTAAACCAGAGGTGGAGTGGTCTTCCGGTGTTCTCAGCTAAGTGGACACAGTAGGCAGCCAGGGTAGGGAGATGGAGCCTGCCTGGAGGACAGGGCCCACACAGCCTCACTTCTCCAAAGTGCTCTCAGACGGAGCCATTCTTATCTTGTGCAAATGGTCACAGCATGCGTCTGCCTGCAAAGTCAGGCATCGCTACGTCAGATGTCATTATGGAGATAATTTGCTCAGGTAGAAGAATAAGGACAATGGAAGCCATTTGTAAGCTTTCTTTGAGTTGGTTGCAGATTGTGTTTTCTGCCTTTTTTTGCAACCATCATAGAAGCAGGTGCATAAATCCCATCAGAAATGGAATCTGATGGCCACAGCAAACTGGAGCACCCTCACTCCTCAAGTAGATGCCCTTACTTTGGATTTGCTTTAACAGTTAAGAGATGCTCATCTGTTTAGAAGATGAATAGTTGATTTAAGATCCTCTGATAGCAGCAGGTTAATTAAAGAGTGACTCCATCATCTTCAAAACCCAAATAGCAGTCATTATGAAAGCAAGTCCACCTGATGCTTGTCATGTGACAAATGTACCACTGATTTCCAAAGAGCTGACACACTACTGAGCTAGTCCATAGGGTGGCTGTGTTCTTTCTAAACACTACATATATGTAAGCAGCATCTGCTAGTGCCTTCTTTTCTAGTGATATGTATTTTTGCAAATAGAGTGCAGCTAACAACGTTGTTTTCTGTGCCATGTTTAATAACTATGACAGCCTGCGAGGTGGGAAAGTGTTGTTAATTCCATTTCATTGATGAAGAAATTGAGGCATGAAGTTAAGTAGTTTCTCCCAGCTCATCCAGTTTGTGCATGGCTGAGCTGGGGTTAGCTGTCACCTGGCACCCCAGGGCGTCATGCTCTTGTTGCTTGCCCTTTACTGCCTGGCTGAGAGGTGGCATAGAACATCACAGCCTGCTGTATTTGGGGACAACGATCACTATTGGATGGATGAGCAGATTATTCTGAATGACCTGCATAGCCTATGGCCAAAGCTATGACTGTCTGTCTAGAAGGTTTAGGGGAAAGGAAAAAAAAAATCGTGGAGAAATCACTCTGAAAGTTTGGTGCTGAAATATTGATTAGGTTATTGATTCCAGTGTTTCATCCATGATAACCTTTTAAAATCCAGTGGGCTTGGGGCTGGTGAGATGGCTCAGTGGTCTAAAGCACCTATTTAGAACAAGCTTAGCAAAG
>NDGM011176987.1:0-16997 GCA_002564305.1 Octomys mimax | reverse complement strand
TACAGTTCTAGAAACATTATCCAGAGCAATTAAACAAGAGAAAGAATAAAGATTGGAAATGAAAAAAAATAAATAAATAAATAAAAATAAACTGACAAAAAAAAAAAAAAGTAGGTAGGGAGAACTGCTTCTTTCTGTGTTTCCCAAGGGAAGCCACAGATTGGTGAAACAAATAACAATCTTTTCCTTAAAGTCATGTGTTACTTTGGGAGCATGAAACCTTGGTCACTGGGGTCCAGTCATGAAGGATCATAACTAATGACTTCAAGTAGAAATTATTTCATGAGTTTAAAGTTGACAAGTTATCTAGTGAAGAGGAACATTACTAAAACAGTTACTATTACAACATGCCATCACTATTTGAAACTAGATAGTAATTATATACCTAGTTTTCTTGTTAACTAAGAAATAGTTACTATTCATTTTTCATCTTAATATTATAAGACTAACTAGAAAATAAACATCCATACAACCAAACAAATTCATATTCTAACACATGAATCATGACAAATTATGTTGCTAATGAACGATTACATTAGCCTAATTTTTGTTCATAAATGCTTTTAGAAGAACAATGAGAATTTGTTCTTTTATTTTTTATTTTTTGGTGGTACCAGGGATAGAACTCAGGACTTTGCACTTGCCAGGCAAGTACTTATTCCACTGAGCTATCTCTCCAGCCCACTAGAATTTTTTATTTCATGACCAACTCAATTGCAGACTATCCTAGGAAATATTATCTATAATAAATTTTATATCTAGAAAAGGAAACCACTGCTCAAATGTTTTAATGGCCTAGTTTTAATTGAGTAAAAGTCATACTATTACAAAATGTCTGAGTCTGATTTTTTTTTTTTTTTTCATTGCAGGTACTCTTTTAAACCAGTTTTTATCAGTCAAAAACTTTTCATTATTTTTCAGCATGCCTCTTCTTTTTTACTCAAGTTTAAGTATTTTATAAGTTATTACCAATCAAATTATTCTAATAAACCTCTTAGTAATTCATCCCTGTAGGGATCCGTTGATCTTACTGCAAAGGGTTCTACCCAGGGAGACAGGACGGCAGGTATGAGAAAGATAAGAAGATAAAAGCTGGGCTAGGTGGTCACTAGTCTGCCTGATGAGCAAGACTAACTCAATGCACAACAAAACGATCCTTTATTTATACTTTTGCAAAGTTTGTAATACATGACACATGGTTGCCTAGTGACTAATAGCTGGCCTGAACGAACAGAATGTTTTTCTCAGGACTGAGGTAGCTTATTTGCTTTAGGTACTGAGACTCAGTCCCACCTACACACTTTTGATCAATTTCCTAGCTTCCTGTGGCTCCCAAAACATCCCCTCAACACCATTCCAAACTTGATCCATCCACATAGTCTTTCCTGCTTCTAAGGATTCTAAAAGCTGCAGTTTATGCCAAGGTCAACTGAAGTCACCCAAGAGAAATCTTTCCTTTGTGTTTATGTATACTAAACATACATAGCATGTTTAGCATGGTACCTTAATTAAAACTCAATGCACATGAGAGGAGCCAAATAAAAGTATTTTTCAAATGTGTAAACTTTTTTAAGCATTCTATTTGAAAATAATAACAAGATGTTGAGGTTTAAATATGAAGTGCTCTCCAAAGATTCAGGTATTGAGGTCACTACTCAGGTACTGATCCCTAAAGCAGCAGACTTTCAAGGTTTAGTCTAGAGCGGTGATGGGACTGACTGTGAGGGTTTTCATGTGGTCAATGAGTTCACAGCTGAACAGGCTATGAGAAGACAGGGCTCACTGGAGGAACTACAAGTCACCAACGCTGTGCCTTTACAGGGTGTATCTTATCCCTAGTTGCCTCTCTTTCCTCCTTTCATCCAATCTGTCCTGACATGAGCTGCTTTTTTCCAGCACACAATGCACACCATTATGTTATGCCTCATCACAAGCAAGGGGTCAAATGACTATTGATGGAAACCCCTAAAACTAAGCCAAAAATTTTTCTCAGTAACTTTGTCAAAGTGTTGAAAAGTTAGTATGTTATTAGTAATTGTTTTACTTGTAAAATTAAAATTAAGGTTGTTCTAAAAAATTACTGCCAATATTCTTTTACAAAGCTTCTTAAACTGTGTCTAGAAATCCTAAGATTACTGGCTGTGTTAAGAAAGACAGTATCCTTCGATAGTGGTTAATAATTTAAGTATTTTGTTACTCTCTCATAGTACTTGTAATGTTCATGTACTTTCCAAGAGAGATGTAAAGCTGAATTCTTTGTGAGAAGTCTGAAAACATGACGCACCTTCATCCTTAAGACTACCAATAATTAAATGACAAAGCTGTTGCTCAGTGACTGTGGGTATGCATGCCAGAGAATGCTCTTTTCTGTCCCACTCTTGGGTAGTAGACTACCAGCAAAGGAACAGAAAAGGAATAGATGCTGAGAATATTTTAACAGATACACTCCTCTCAAATTTTCCTGCCAAATTTAATCAACCAGCAAATGATTTGACTTAATCAAGTAGGAAATACCCACCATTATTTGAGGAGGAAAATATTATAGACTATTCTCAAAAGTAAATCTCTAATATGAAGTTATTACCTAACACACAGTGTGAGTAGTAAAACAGAACAAAAATAATAAAATACCCTCTAGAAGTGAGAATAAAACAATTCAAATTTAAACTTCATGACATTAAAAGTAAACAAATACATGTAAAGAATGTAAGATTAAAACTACTTAATACATTTAAAAGTACTGAATTAGTATAAACTGATTTTAAAATAAATATTAAAAGTTATCACAAATTTAGTATGACGGTTAACAATCACACAATTTTTAATTGGAATATAAATTATTTGTTGCTAAAGATAGAAGTTGGGGGCTGGGGAGATGGCTCAGTGGAATAAGTGCTTCCCTGGCAAGCACAAGGGCCTGAGTTCAATCCCAGGTTCCACCAAAAAATTAAAATAAATAAAATAAATAAAGACAGAAGTTGTAAAATTTAGACCCGTTCTTTATTGAAAAGGAACAAAAGTAAAATACAGTACTCAAAAGAGAAGCAACTCTTTATTACGTTCTATAGCACAATTTTGTTGTAAGCAAATTTTATACCCTAAAATTTCAGAGAAATACTTAAACATGTTAAAATGAATGTGCAATTATGCAACTTAGTGTTTAAACATGTAGCTAACATTTTGAAAGTATTTATATAAATTTGTTATAATTTCTTGCAAGAGGAATTTTTATTGTATTTTTAGATTATTTTAATTATATAAATCAACACCTACCTGATAAAGAAGGTCTTTTTGAGGCAAAGGTGGGGATTGTTCTTCATATATAGGAGGTGGCTTATGCGTAGGAGGAAGGTCAATCCTTTGTTAAAAAGGTTGTATTTAGCCAAACAGAAAGAAAGAAAGGAAGGAAGGAAGGAAGGAAGGAAGGAAGGAAGGAAGGAAGGAAGGAAGGAAGAGGCAAAAAATTCAATGTTTTGGTGATTTTTTTTTTCATACTACAAAAATTACCACTTTCATCTACCAAACATACAAAATAACAACGGGCTTTAGTTCCAATGGTTAAGACCAATCATCTTAATTGATTCATATTTAGTTCAAGTTCACATTTAAATAAAAGTAGTTTTATCTTAAGGTTCATTCATTTTCCTTAAGATACAGTCTTCGACAATACTTTTCCCACACTTTACAGGAAAGAATAAAGACATATGCATATGACTATCTTTAAAATGTAGACATAGCAAAATTTGAAACCATGTATTATTTAAGTAAACTAGTCACATACTACAGACATGCAGCATTTTGTATTGATTTTTAGAAATACTCTCAAGACTGATTTTCAAAAGCCTGCCTCACTCTTATTTACCAGACAAATTAAGACTTTGAATCTATAGACCATTATAAATCTTACCACTTGAAATAGAGACCATTATATCCTAGGTGCATGTATTTATTATTTTTTAAAAATGACCTGATATGTAAAAGTTCTAATATTTGAATAATATTAAATATCTTTTAATTACATCAAAAACAGATTTAATGATATAGGTCATTAAATTTTAGAAAATAGTTTTTATATAGTCTCATACTTCAAAAAAGTACTTTCATTACTTTCATTACTTGTAATTAGCAAATAAAAGTTTATCTGTATTAAAGAATAAAGGAAATAAAACTGGACACAATAAAACTTACTTTGGTCTAATAATTTTTCATATGGTATTAATATCTTAAATAAAAAATAAAAAGAAATTTAACAGTCACATTGCTTATTAATCTTTTTAGTCATAATAAATCATACAGGAAAAACTTAAGATAATCTGAGAACAAAATTAGTTATTTAACTATTTAGTTACATACCAATGACTCAAAATATTAAAGAAAACCAATCTTATAGGTATCGTACTGAATGAACATCTTACACTTTAAATAATGTAAGTTTTTCATCTACTGATAATCACAGCAAACACTTCAAGGTGTCAATTGTCATTTACGTGAAAAATCTGAGGCTCATGAAAGTGATGTGATTTGCTCCTAGTTATGCCATTAATTCAATCATGATAGAATTTACATTTACTCCCTGTATCTTTAAAGAGACCAATGCAAAAAACAGTTGGATTAGAGAAGAACATGTGTATACAAAGCAATTTTAAAACAAATATATGCTTCAAATGGTAGATTTTTATGTTTTAAAAATGTGTTTTTTCTTTTTCATTGGTATGCTTGTAATATATAATTACTTCATTTTGGTAAATTGAATGTATATACTGAAATATGCACATGTCTACATACCTGTACCTATGTATATCTTGATCATTTTTTACTGCCTTTTCCTTTTCTGTCTCCTCTCCCAATGTCAAAAATATCTACCTTCTGTTTCCTGTCACATCTTTTTCATTGTACTCTTTATCTAAAAACAATTTCTCATATAAGAGAAACTATGCTATATTTGACCTAATGTTAAGTGATTTATTTCACTTCACATTATGGTCTCAAGATCTACCTGCTTTCCTATTGACTCAAATTTATCCTTCTTTATGACTTGGTAACACTCCCTTGTATTTACATACTACATTCTGCTTATCCATTTACCTGCTAATGGGTATCTAGTTGTTGTTTGTATAATTGAACTACTGTGCACTGTGGTGCTATAAACATGACTGTATATGTATCTCTATAATACAACAAATGTATTTATCTCTTTTGGAAAGATACCTAAGAGGGACATAGCTCGTAAATGGAATTCTTCATTTTTTGAGAAATCTCTACACTGATTTTCACAGTGGATACAAAAGAAAACATTAATAAACTACTCAACAGGAAATACTATTTATCCAAAACTTGACTTTATAAGACAATACCATGTTATCCTATTCCCATCAAAACCATGTGAAGTAAGTAGGAAAAGCATTATTAATTTCACATGAAGCAACAAAGCTGGGCTGGGGTACAGCTCAGTAGTATTAGTGCCTGCCTAGTAAGCGTAAGGTCTCCAGTTTGATCCCTGGTACCAAAAACAAAACAAATAAAAAAGCAACAAAGCTGTTGATGGAATTAAAGAGCATGGAGGCAGTGTAATTTCCATCTTATAAATCTATCTTGGGCAGGCCTGACAGCTCTGTGGACTAAAGCACCACGGCATGCTATGCTGGTCCCACTGGTGGGGCCCGCTGAGATGGCGATTGAGACTGGGCATGGTGGCATGTGCCTGTAATCCCAGCACTTGGGAGGCTGAAAATAGGAGGATCACTACGAGTCTGATCTACGTAATGAGACCCCATAGACTCTGTAGACCCCGGAGACCCTGTCCTAAATACAGAATGAATAAATAAATCTATCTATCTCAGAGATCAGGTCAAAACACCGGTTTATTTTTAAATAAGGTGCTCATTTTATAATTTACTAAAACCCCAAACCAAGCATTCACCTTAAAAAAAAACTTAAGAAGTTCAAATATTCAACAACTTCTGACAGTTCAATATTCTCTGTATTTCTTTACATTACTAAAGATGCAACTTAATGTACTAAGATATTTTTATGTCTTGCACCAAGTTTTTATCAAAGGCCCACATTTTTGTTTAGAGGACATGTCAATATAAATGTCATTATGGTTCCATTTGGAAAGATATTTAATCCATTGTGGGTCAGAAACTTGTCTGTTTCCAGCAGCCCCTCCATACTGTCATTTATTAAGGTACAGTTTAAGATGTTCTGATGAAACAGTGGTAGACCAACGAAGATCAAACAACCCTTATTTCTATCCCTTGGACACCTTAAATAGAAATAGCAGTACAGACAGACATAAAGATGGATGCACCTTGGGTACTCATAGATGGAGACAAACAAAAAAGTTACCTACACTTTGTCAAGGTAGGACGGTCTTTTTTTCCGAGGACTCAGCAGTGCAATCACAAAGACAGCGATGATGAAAAGGGCAAGGACAGCTCCAATTACAGCACCAGCTACAGCTATAGAAGATGTCTGCTTAAGTGGAGCATCTGTAAAGTATCAAGAATAGGCTATTCAAACCATTTTAAAGAGTTTTGGAAATTGCATGATTTAATTTTTACAGGGTATAGCCTATTTGCAGTATGCTATCCAACAGCCAGTTTAGAGCACCCAAAATTTGATTCATTAGTTTTAGTATAATTATGCTAACACCCTTCCTTATTGCTTGTTAGGTACCTCAACTTTACTTTGTTCAAACTATTATTTTTGTATTTTAGGGAAGGGTCTACAGGGTGTTCAGGGTCTCACTACTAGATCAGACTCATAGTGATCCGCCTGTTTACAGCCTCCCAAGAGCTAGGATTACAGGCATGTGCCACCATGTAATCTCAAATGCTGTCTCAGTGCACCCCGGGGGTGGGGCCAGCATGGCAGGCCCCTAGACCCTGCTCCTGCTTGCAGGCGCTTTAATCTGCTGAGCTATTTGACCGGCCCTGTTCAAATTATTCTAAAATTTTTAAAAAATTTTATTTGGTCCAGGGTCTCGCTACACAGCTTGGACTTGTAGTGATCCTCCTGTTTCACCCTCCTCAGTGCTAGGACTACAGGTGTGCACCAGCAGGCTTGGCTTTGGAGAAAGCATGGCATGTGGTACTGGGGATTGAACTCAGGTGTTTGCGCTTGCTAGCCAGATGTTTAGACTGCTATCTCCCTAGCCCAACTTTATTCAAGTTATGAAAAGAATATCTCCAATCAGGTATCAGTGAATTCATCTGTTCTCTATGATTAAGGGTTGTCTGGAGAAGATACATTAAAAAGATGAAAATAATTTTAAGTTCTTACACTAAATGGTGATTTAAAAAGTCAGTGGTTTTTAAGAGTTGACCAGCAATAAAAAACATTAATCATTTTTTCTATCAAAATGAAAAAGCAACTCTATTAAAAAGAAACTAAAAACCTTTAAGGGCAAAAAAAAAAAATTTAAACAAAAACATAAAACTACATCACAAATACAGTGTAAAAGGGGCACTGTTATAAGAAATGTTTAGAGCCATTTTAAAACAGGACTAAACATAGCAACCTAGTAAACTCCTTCTCATTTGGCTATAGACATATCACCAACACCTCTGAATATAATTTTTCCCAAGTCTATATCATAAATTCTGTAATAATTTAATAAATGTATTTAGCAATTAGAATTCCACACAGCTATATCAAGTAACTCTATTTCATTAATTCTCAAATAAGGGGATCTATTAAAATTACAATTAACTAAATATTTTCCAAAAAGTACCAACAGGTATGACAAAACCATCCATCCTTTTGTTACTTTCGTAATTCAGGCATATCAAACCTACTACATTCTGTGATAGTTCATAAGCCACAAAAGCTCCTTCTAATTAATGATACTGAAGATAACACACTACAAATGCAGATACTGTCTGTGGTCCTAAAGTTATATGAGCTGCCCAAGATCATTCAACCAGCAAGCAGTAAAAAACAGAAAGTGAAGAGAAGCAAGGTTGGGGTCGAGAAGTTTCACCCTTACGTCTTTGTTGCAAGAATGCTTTTGGCTCGCAATCTGGATTCTCTATTTGGTAGTAAAAAGCTTAAGTTTTCACTTATTGATTATTCATGTATTCTTTTTCTGTGGTTTTTCGGGGTTTGTTCATTGTTTGGTTGCTTTATATACTTTTGTATTTCTGAGACAGACTCACTATATCTATTTACATATTAAGTAAATGCAGGTATTAGGATCCAAGCATGACAAATGAAATTGAAAAATTACCAAGTTTGAAATGTTTATACTACTTACCAGTCACATGATTACCATATAAACACATTTAGAAGTACTTTCCAACTCTATTAAAATGTGTATCACACGGGATTTGTAATGGCTAACAAGAATGTTTTACTTTTTTTCTACCTTAAACATTTCTTTAGACAAAAAGAGAAAAAAAAACTGTTAATAATTTTAACGTTAGCCCTAACAATCCTGGGTCATTTAGCCCCATTCTAGACTGAAAATCTTATACAATGAGGGCAAGTCATCTATTTCAGTAATCTGTCAGACAATACACAGAATCTAAAACTTGTGAGAATTACATGCAATTATTCTAAAACATTTTATTAGCTGATACAGTACAGTTTACCTACACCCGCTCATTAATACTCCTCCTAGTCTTTCCATTTAAATATGTGCTAGATGAGGAAAAGTTCTAAAACAGAGCAGTTGAACTTAGCACTTACAAATGTGAAAAACTAGATATGGAATTATGTTTAATATATTTAACATTATCATTTTCTTCACCATGCAATTTATAGGTTTGACCAAGGCGCATACATATTCATCTGGGTGTGACAGCACATGCCTGTGAGCCCAGCACTTGGGAGGCTGAGACAGGATTGACATGAATTTGAAGCCAGCCTGGGTTACACAGTTGAGTTCATGGCCAGCCTGAACGTACTGAGAGCCTATTTGAAAAATCAAAAGAAAATGGAAGAAGAGAAAGAGGGAGAGAGAAGGAATAAAATATTGATTGATCAGCTTTTAGTAACAGGCCAAAATCTAAAGTAGGGGATTTGATGAACATCATTCACCCAGTCAGTGGCACATACAAAAATCTCAATCACTCTATTTGCTACGCTTGTTATGCTAAGTGTCTCCTGTAAATAAAATTCTATAATATATAGCAACCCTACCATTTTGTCCAAATATAGAGAATTTTGATCATGACAATGGCAAAGTTAATACTGTATTTATAGTAACACTTGAAAAACTAGCTTTAAAAATATTACTTTTTCTTTTGCTCCCAAATTAAGTCTCAATCTACCAATCACTGTAAATTCATCATCAAACCTCTGCTTTCAAGAAAGCCTTAGTAATAAACTGAAATTTCAGAGTTCTTTGTAACAAAAGTTTTAAAATGTCCTGTTCTCTAACTGGTACTATTTTGAATACCCTAAGTAAGTCTCAAGTGTAAATATATGCTATTTTAAACTTTTTCATTAAAGTCTGGTTATCAAATTTCAATCATTAATTATATGACGTTTTGTGCTAGGATTTGACTTTCTAGCTCTAGGGTACAAAATTCATATATGCATACATATGCATACACTTTAATTTGGACAGCTATTTATCTGCTTAATTTATTACTTATATTTATCCTCTTCTTAGTATGAGAAAAGGCTGGTATGTGCTGAAATGAGCAACAGGTGAACAAAATGAAATCTGACTCCCATTGCCAACTAAGTCCCTTCATCATGTAAAGTGATGTTAAATACACATATGGGGGCACATTATATATTCATTTTCCTGCTTCATTTATTGACTGAGAAAAGAGAAAGACAATTTATTTAAGGATATAAAATTTTAGATATTAATAATGAATACCAGTATAAAATAGAGATTAAATCTTTGCATTCAAGCCAAAGTAATGTATTTTCATTGATGTATTTTGGTGAAATTAAGAATTTAGTCCTGACACTTTTTTCCCACATAAACACATACTACATAGATTCCACAGTTCAACCTAATTAAAAGAAAAAGAAATTGTTTAAGTGCACATAAAAATTTGATATTTAAAAATGCTAATTTACTGAATTATGAAGCAATATTGCCATCACCCTAGTCTACTAAATTTAATATTTGTAAATTGAAGAAAGTCAAGAGACAAATGTTACAACATTTCCCATGAAGAGATACGTATATGCATCTCCAAGAACAGCCACCTGTTACAGCATCTGCAATAATCAATTCATTGAATAATCATCTTCATAAAAAGAAAAGTGGCAGTCTCTAATACAACAAAAGCATTATCTTTAATGAAAAATACTATAGCTATATCTTCTAAGAAAGAGTCAATTATAAACCATTTTAAAAGCTTTTGTTACAAACTTACTTTTTGAGGATATGTGCCTATGGTATCTACTGACATTAAACTGAATTCAAGTTTTATGTTTACTACCACTGATACAAATAAAAATGTGAAAGCCAATCAAACAGATGTCAGCTTACTTCAAAAAAAAAAAAAAATGTCCATCACGAAATCAAATAATGCAGGCGCAGGGGCGAGGGGTTCGATTCCCAGGTGTGCCCCACCCCAGGGGTGCGCTGAGACAGCAAGTGAGACTGGGTGTGGTGGTGCATGCCTGTAATCCCATCTCTTGGGAGGCTGTAAACAGGTGGATCACTAAAAGTCTGATCTAGTAGTGAGACCCTGAACACCCTGCAGACCGTTCCCTAAAACAGAAAAAAAAAATCAAATATTGAAAAATGTTGGCAGATCTGTGGGGGAAATAGAACCCTTCTATATTGCTGGAGTGAATACAAACTGGAATAACTAGTATGGAATTCAGTATGGTAATTCCTCAAAAAGCTAAAAGCAGAAATTTTATTCAACCCAGGTATCCCTGATTCTGAATACTTAGGTATTCTCGCCAAAGAGCTAAAGACATAATATAGTGATAAATACACACCCATGTTTATAGCATAACAACTCATCTCGGAAGTAGCCTATATGTTCATCAATAGATGTATAAATGGAATGCAGTATTTATACATAACAAAGTACTACTATGCCAAACAGAAAGACAAATTTGGGTCATTTGTAGTAAAGTGTATGGATTTTGAGACCATAATGTTAAGTGAAATAAATCAGATTTTCAATTATAAATATTGCATGGTTTCTCTTATACGATAAATCCAGAGTGTAAATACAAAAAATAAAAGGAAATGGAGACAGAACTTTTACAAATGGGAAGGGAATTAAGAGAAGCAGAAAGACGAGATGGGATGGGAATGAATAGTTAAGATGTGTTATGTACATATCTCAACTCTGCACAATGAATAGATACTTCAAACATGTACAAATTAAAAGTTTAAAAAGCACATGTGCAGTATGTACACACTCATTCCACCCTTTAAACTGAAACATGACATCAATCTCTTCAGTCCTTTTACCAGGGATTCAGGGATGACAACATTACAAAGGTTGTGATGGTTTACAACCTAATCTTCCCACCCTGTATTTCACTGTATATTATTATCATTATTATTGTGCATGTGCAGTACTGGGGTTCCAACCCAGGGCCTCACGATGCTAGGTAAGCACTCTACCACTGACCGGATCTTCAAGTCCTCCGTTCTTTCACTTCATTAATATGATACCCATGCCTTTATATTCATGTAAGTGTTTATCTCTCCCTAATGGTTAATAAAAGTGCTCTACTTGGGTCGGTTCAGTATTTCCAGCCTCTAAGTCAAGAAATTACTAAACACTTGATATGGGCCAGACATACTAAGTGCTAGAAACAGAAGGATAAACCCTATATAATTGTGGTCCTCATAAAGGTAAAACATTCCCAAGGTGAGGTCTTAGAATTCATGACTTATGCATGCTCCAATCAAGTAAAGAAATATCAATACCTATCTAATATTCAATAAAAACTAACGTATACTAGTATATGATATATGAATTGCACTAATAGCTCTACTTGTTACCTATGTCCAGTATTTACCTGCCACATTGTACACACACCACACTATATGCAAAAAACGGAGTTACATACTTCTAGAACAAAATCAAGTTACATCTTTACTTGGGTAATTGATCTAGCAAAATCAACATCTTATGAAATATCTGAAAGAACTAATACTTAAATGAATCTAACAACAAAACATGTAAAAGAGGAACTGGTATGAGTGACCATGTGATAGATTATCTGTCCTATGTCCACTTACAGTGGTATTGGCTGGCAATGTATCTCTAAACATGCACACTAGTAAACATTTTTCCCAGTCTCATTCCTGCAAAGAACTGGTATACAGATGATAATAATTCAAGTGTAAACAGCAAAAAGCAAAGTAAACATCTTATACCTAACATATTTTATCAGCTACATTATGAAGTAAAACTATGCCTATATATTGAGATGTGACAAATCAACCAAAGTTTCAAACACATCTGGAGGCCAGCTATAACACAGATTGGGTTTGCATTCAGTCATTTACAATAAACCTCAAATTAAACCTATATTGGACCAAGAAAAGCTACAGTGAGACCAGCAAGACAATGAAAAGCCCGAACACCTTGTACATAAAGACAAGCTTAGAAACAGTGACTGTGATGAAGACTGCTGAAGTTGCACACACCTCTTCGAAGCAAGTTGTTCTTCTCAGGTACCACCTAGCTATTACACTTAATCAACAATCAACATATACTGAACATAAAATAGGAATTTTGAGCCAAGATTTTAAAAAATGACGCATGTTCAACTGTGTGCTTTTCCAAAGTATTTTAGTAACTTAAAATGAAATAAAATTGTGTTTTTCCCAAAATACTGAGAGAAGCACAGATATGACTGATATATCAATGTTTAACTGTCAACAAGGATTCCAAAAAATGTAAAAGTACAATAAAATATGAAGCTGTGGTAGAGGTAAGCTGATACAAAATGTACAATAATCCTTAATTCTAAAGAACACAGTCTCATAAACCTATAAAAAGCTGAGTTTTCAATATGGCCTGGCCTCCTATATTATGCAAAGGCTGCAGTATAGGAAAACTTACACAACAAAGTACAACATGGTAAATAAGAGTAAGTCTGGACACTAAATATGTTCTCTGTTAGGATCTAGACATTGAGTATCAAACATCTGCTAGTACAAAAGCAGCGCCTTCTAATGTAAAAGTGTACATTACTAAGTAACCTCTACAAAAAAAGTGAATAAGAACGGAACCAAAGCTCAAATTTTCACTATCAATTTACAGAAAATATAAAGGGATATATTTGGGGTCAAAATGGAACAGTCCAAACCAGGAAACTGTAGTAAAAAATGAAAGTCTCTTTAACAAATAATCTGCATGAGAAAAGTGGGGAGAAGGAATATAAAGAACAAATAAACACATTTCTAGCCGTCATATTATATAGATCATATTTGAATCCTAATTATAACGATAAAATATAAAAAAGAAATTTGAACATTCACTAGCTACTTAAGGAATTATTTATCTCTGGTGTAATAATGATTCTAAGATTAGTTTTTTAAACATGGTTCTTCTCCTTCAGAACTATATATTGATTTATTTCCAAATGAAGTAATAGAGGGATCATGGGCAAAGGGACTAAAACTAAACATGAATATCCATGAACTGACTGTAAATGAAGCAAGCCCATGGAGGTCTATTGTTTTTGTAAATGTTTCCATAATAAAAAAAAATCTTTTATAAAAAGGGAGACTATAACTTCTAGGTCTGGTTACCTCCTGGCTTTTAGGTACAACCATCCCTTTAAAACTAGGTGTTCAACTGAGTTCCTCCCATTAATTGAGATGATAAGATTTAGGTATTTCTACATAGGATTATTATATAGGTAAGGAAATGAGACTGAATTACTCTCAAGGTCTGAGGATTATTTGTATTTTAAAGGTACTGTCCTCAAGCTCACTTTCAGTCTCTTCATTCAAGTGCTCAGTGGTGCTATAAATAAAAGGTACATGAATACAACTTATCCTAAAATCTATTTTATCCTTCTAAAACAAAATGAACAGGAATAATTATAATTGAGGTTCAAGTAAGGAAATGTCCCCTCAGGCTTATAAATGAATCTATATCTATCTATCATTATCTATCAATCTATCTATCTATCTATGCATTTTTGTAAAACTGGTTTCTAGTCCTTACAAAAACATATTATTTCTAGTACGCACCTAAAAAAAGTTGACTGGAGAATGAAGACAACAAAATATATCAACACATTTAAAAAAAAAAAATAGAAAAGTAAACTGTGAACACTATTCTAAAGATGCTATTGTGAATAATGTTTATTCATACATAAAAAGGAACAAAACAGCCAAATTCTATGTTATTTTATTAAAAATGGCTTCTCATTCTGAAACAATTTAAAAGTTTAAAAAATATATGCATTTCACAATGTCAGAAACAGGGCAAAGGGAGGTGACTGTAAGTTAAAAATACTGTCATTTTCAATCAAAGTAGCTCGCAAGCAATCAACAAAATTAAATGGCAACATGAATACTCTATGAAATATTAATTTCAAACTCGAAGTCCATATAGTAGTCTGTCTACATCTACATGGGGTTGGTTCTGAGATCCCTGAAGATCTTAAGAATGTTCAAATACTATGTAATTTAGTATCTGCATATCAACTGTGTACATCTTTCTGTATACTTTAGTTTATAATACCAAATAAAATATAAATGCTCTAAAAATAGTACTTGTATTACATTGTTTAGGGAGTAATGGTTTAAAAAAAGGATTATACATGTTGACTACACACACACAAATTTTCAAGTATTTCTGAATATTATCCTTGAATGATATTCATGGGTGTTACCCATGCTCAGGCGATTAAATACAATTTTACATTGGCTGTCAAGCTATAGGCTCCTTCACATTTTATTTAAGTGTACCCTTAACCTGCTACCAGTCTCGTTTGGAAAAACAAATAAATAAAGCAGGTTCTCATTTCCCCAAATCATTATTTGCATTTGAGTCAATAATTAAAAGTAGACTACACACATGCAAACAAACACACATATATTGACAAATATACTGAGGACAAAGAATACCTTTTCTATAGAGTTATAGTTTTACTATAAAAATATACCTCTGTAGATTTTTTTTTTGATTTTTAAAAACTTTTATGTGATACTCTGTTGTATGGCTATTAAAACTAATGCCTAATATGTAACTTGTTTGAAAAAAAAAATTAACACTTGTAAAAACTGAAGTTACACTCTAGCACAGTAAATCCAAAAATTTCAAGACAAGGCCTTTTAACAGACAGTATATTCTAATTCACAACAAAGAAAAAAATCAGATTTGCGCTCTGTACCCTTGATTATTATAATAAAAAAAATTCAACCTAAGTAGCATTTCTTCATTTCTTGTATTTTATACCAGTAATCACATTAACAATCACTTAAACACTTTGTCAGATATTTTTGTATACCTGAATGGGCTACACATCTCTCAATGTTTTCACTTAAACACTGGTACTCCAGTCCCTTAATGTGAAATATGTAGCCATGGTTACCTTATAAAGCTTTTCCATATATGGCTAGCAGAAGCAGTATTCATTATTGAAAACGTTAACGACTGGTAAAAAAAAGTGCTATCATTTAATTATGAAATGAAGTCAAATATCATGTTTAAAGTTAATCCTAGAGTACTGACATTTCAATGTATTTTAATAAAAATGACAGGAAAAAATAAGTGGCGTTGAACTTGTTAATGAAATATTTTAACTAGTTAGAAGGAAACCCCAAAGTGAATACACAGTTCAAAACAGAGGAAAGATATAAATGTAAAAATGGCCCCCAAATAAGTAAATATATTCTTTGAACTTTTTCAAGAAGATACTAGGATTTCTCACATATGCCTAACAATTAGCTGGGCACATCACTGGTATTCAAAAATTAATTTATCAAAAATGTTTATTTAATATAACTATTCATGTTTACAAACAATTCTCTATGTACAGTATACATACATAAAGCTCTGATAAACAACAGTGCAATGCTTCCAAAAGTCTTAAGCACCAGTATAGATTCCTAAAACCTGGAAACCTTTCAGTATGCCAGATTATTTGGATTAAGGACACACGAATATAGCTGTAGGTTTCCAAGTAACCTTTTCCCACAAAAACTAAAAAAACAAAACTGCATAATGGCTGCAATGTCAAAGAAAGCTCATAATCAATAAACAGATATTAATATTTTGGAAGTACTGTTCTGGACATACAGTGCTGATTTGTTCCAGTTTATACTCAAGTTGAAATTTGTATGAAAGCCAAATGTGAGTTATTCTGCTCACTGACAGCATTTCAAACCATTTCTAAAGACAAAAATCTCATCAAAAAGTCATAAATTTACATCTTTCATGGAAAGAAATTTTAGACTTATCTTTCTTGTGGCTGATATCATTGCTGATATTTAAATAAAAATGAAAGTATTTCAATCACAGTGTATTATCAAGAAAGTTTTCTTGCAATTACATGGACTAAAGAGTCAGTATTCTATGTAAGTGGTTAAATATATAAGAATCCAGACATTTTTCACAAACTATCAGTAAACTTTATTCCTTAAGCTAATATTACAGGCTTATACCAAATGTTAGGGAACAGTTTCTAATTTTCACGAAATACTGCCAGCTATGGAAAACTAGCTTATAATTAGAATAAAGCTTTCATCTTACTCATAATGTTATGAACATGTTAGAATTTTGCCTTCTATAATTTTTTTTTTTTTTTTTTTTAGATTTGATGAAGACTAGGAGGGAGATTGGTAAAGTTAAAGTATCTACTTTGTCTTTTATTTAAAAATATAATTTTGGTGTCATTCTCCAAATAACTTTTATTTCACTGCCATAGGAAATCTTATTCTACAGTCCTTTTTGTCTAACAAATCATTAACAGAAAACATTCTTTGGGCCTTACATCAGTTGTCATTACAATTTTATAGAATTCAACTACAGATGAAAGCAATTAAACTACCTTACAAAGAAGATTCCCATTTGAAGATTTAGGTAACA
>NDGM011176986.1:0-15242 GCA_002564305.1 Octomys mimax | reverse complement strand
CTGTCCCTCTCTTGGACAGGAGCTTTCTTTCTCTCAATAAATATATTCTGCTCACAAAAAAAAAGAATAAACTTTTGGAGAACTAATAAATGTTATGGGCTGGCATGAGATTAGGAGAGCAGAAATGATGAAATGTGTGTGCACAGAAGACCCTAGCATTTGGGACGTGGCTCTTCCCCCATGGCTGGCAGTTCACAGAGAGCAGCTGTGTCCAAAGGCTAACCTGAGGCCTGCTGGGATTGAGTGGAACTTAAAAAAAGTTGTACATTGCAGTAATAAAATGATATAATCTTGGCTTTGGAGGGGATTTACTAAGGGCAATAATGCATATTTCACATTTTACTTTGAGGCTCTCAAAATTCTCCTCATTCGTTCTGTGCAAAGAATATCTCCACTGGTCTCTAGCGTGGCATGAAGTGAGCTGAACACAAGAGGATGTTTGATTTTTATTATATTTGCCTTCCAGGTCTATCAAAGAAATAGCTCACCATGCCTGTGTGGTAGAAATGCTTTTGGCCTTGGGATTCTTATACCTTTGGCCCTTGGCTATAGTAGTTCATACATAATAAACTGAGATTAACGTTGTTCCCTGTTATGAGATGAATAATATTTAACATAGATATTCACTGTATCCAACTAGTAACCTTTGACCAAATCACTGGCATCACTGGATTTTTTTAAAACTCCAGTTTCATCCTGCTGTGCCATGAATTGATTCACCACCTCCAGCCTGAGGTGGGAAATAGGTATCTGGTGTGAGCAACTTTTCTAACCTATAAAGCAATGCAGTGACCAGGGTTCTTTCATATCGGTAGATCAGATTTGCTCTCTCATGTTCATTTGCAGCTCATCTGAACCGTGTCTGCTGCTTTGAGGTATAATCCCAAGTAATTGATCTTTTTTTTTTTTGTACACTAAAATTAAATGGCTTAATTCTCAGGGGATTAGTTGGGAATACTTGATGTTTCAGTTAAGCCTTTATAATTTCTATTTTTTGAGTTGTTAAAATGTTAGATTGAAAGAGGGTCAGGCAAAGCAATAATAAAGTTAGAAGAACTATATTTTCTCCTGTTATTATAATGTATCAGCTTCATCCATCTTGGATAATAAATGCACAGTACTGTATGCTTCAGAAATTTAAAATTTTCCCGAGATTAATTTTAAGAATTGACCTAATTCAGGTCAATAGCTGGTTCTGAAAAGCAAAGACAAAAATAAGTAAGCAAGTCCTTCCCTATCTGGTTCTTTCAGAAAACAAAATAAGTGAAAAGCAAAACAAAACCAAAACTCTGGGTTTGCATTTTCAGTATTCACACAGATCATTTTGTTTGATAATTTTAAACATTTAAAATCCTTTATCTAAAAACCCTAATCTCTGTAGTTCAGTAGCACAACTGAGGAATTACAGAGCTCACTTTCGATTTAGCCTTGAACTATACCCGCTGACTGTCATTGGGTGATCTAGGCAGAGCCTTGGGTCTTTATTGCATGTGTTAGTGTTTGGAAACGTCGGCTGCTTTGAATTTCCTCTCAAGGCTTGCGAAACTCAAATGCAAACTTACTTGTAAAATCTGCACACCATTAATGACCATCAAAAACCTGTAATCAAGGCCTGAATCTATTAGCCAAACAAATAAGCAGCTTCTGGAATGAAAGCGGTCATATAAGAAATTATGAATGTACTAATTGTTCCCTTATGTACAGTTGGCAGTTCAAATTTGGCCCCAGTGATGAAGAGATTGTGTGTGTGTGTGTGTGTGTGTGTGTGTGTGTGTGTGTGTAGCTATAATTGGGTGCATGTGTACATGCATGCAGATATAACCTTTACGTGGAAATCAGTCTAAGTGGCTCTGAAAAAGAATGACATGTTGTTGGTTTTCCTCTGACCTGAATATCTGCCTAGACAACAGTCCCTCCCCACCCTTCCTTGAACTCCTTTCCTTCTTCCGTCTTAGTCATTTCCTCTTCTTTCCTACTGTTACCCTTGGTCCTGGGCATTTCCCACCTGGGCACCCCGCAGACAGGGTCTGGACGCAGACCCTGGACGCAGGCGCTACCTATGAGCTGTGGTGGGGTCATCACTAGCTGGGAATGCAGGGCACCTCAGGGCTGCCCTGCTGGGGCCTGAGGAGCAGTGGCCCCGACCTGACGCCAGCCAGCAGGAGGCTCCATGATTCTTCTCCTGCAGCTGACACTGGCCTTGGGCTGGCTATATCTTTAACAGAATGAACTGTAAAATACAGCAGCCTATTTGATAGCTGCTACGAAATTGTAGGACACTGTGGCTAGTGAGACTAAATGTTTATAAGTAGGTTTATTTTTATGATTTTACACACATAAAAAAATGCTGGAAGTAGATACTGTGCAGTAAACTGGATACCACTCTAGAACAGGTACCTGGGCAGGTGCCAAAGACAAGGATCAATTCCGTATCACTCCAGCAGACAATGTTCAGGGAGGGAAGGCAATCATGAACCGTGACATAGGCCAGGCTTCAGGAAGGCCCAGGCTGCTAGGGCACCATTTCTTAGTCTAGGACTCCTGTCCTTGTTCTGGGGAGGTGGTGTGGACACAGTGGCAGCTTATGCAGGTGCCTGAGTTGGGTTTGCAGGGCTGACTAGACGGGCAGGAGCAGAGAGTGGGGTCACACAGGCCAACATGGAGGTTACCGCAAAAGCCTGAGCTGATGTTTCCATAGCATGATGTGGAAGTATAGGAAAGACCAGGTCGACTGGGTCCTCTGAAGCTAGGAGTTTCACTTCCATGGCTCCACCCGAGCAAGAATCAAAAATAGCTCAAAGAAAAATTGGATCAGTACAAAGCCCAGGCTTGCAGTTCTTGCTGTCATTCCCTAAACAAGTGGCACAGGACCATTCAAAGAACATTCACATTGAATTAGGCATTGTAAGTAATGTAGAGATTATATAATACATGTGGGTGGATGTATACAGGTTATAAGGAAACACTGTGCCATTTTCCAAAAATGACTTGAGAATCCGTGGGTTTTGGTACCTGCAGGTGAAATGGTCCTGTAACAAATCTCCCATAGAGCGCAAGGAAGGACTACGTGTATATTTCACACAAGCTCATATATGTATATATATTCTTTCGAAGCCCAAACTGTAATAGGGCCCTTGGTGATCTTGTAAGGTCTGCAGGGTACACCATTTTGGACCTTTTCCCCACCCATCCCCAGATGGTCCTTAGGGCATTTGCCCTGAGCTACCACTCTAGTCTTTTTTATTTATTTTGAGACATTGTTATGAGGAGTCACTGAATTGCCCAGGCAGGGCTTGAACTTGTGATCTTCCTGCCTAAGGTCCCAAAGTACTGGACTTATAGGAGTAGATGGCCACACACAACTCTGGAGCTAAAGAATTCATTGTGAATAATCTTTGAAATGAGAAAAACTTTAATTGGACAAATATCAATTCTTCTTGTTCTTGTTCTTGTTCTTCTTCTCCTCCTCCTTCTCCTCCTCCTTTTTTTTTTTTNTCCTGTGGAACTGGGGATTGAACTCAGACCCTAGCACTTGCCAGGCAAGCATTTATTCTACTGAGCTATCTCTCCAGCCCTAACTGCCTGACACTTCTATCATAAACCTTTCTTCTACATTTTTGACTGCATAATATTCTCCAAAAATGTATTGAGTACGCTGTGCCCTAGATCACTGAGCTCTACCTGTGAACAAACTAAAGAATTCTCCTAGCCTCCTAGGCTTTATGTTATTGTTAATTGATACTGTATTTATTAAGGTAAGTTTATAAGCACATTTTATAGTAATTTTAGTGAGTTTTTGTATTTTGAGGCACATAATTTTTTTGTGTTTGTTTGGGAACATACATGTTGCTCTATATAGCTTTTTTCTTTTTTTTGCGGAACTGGGGATTGAACTCAGGCCCTTGCGCTTGCCAGGGAAGCGCTTATTCCACTGAACCATCTCCCCGGCCCTCTATATAGCTTTTGAGCACAAGATGCGCCGAATCGTCCTAGCAAGCGTGTGTAAGTACTTTCTTCTTTGTTTTAGCCAGGCTGCATTTGAGATGGTTTCCCTTCTCTCCCTGACGTGGAGCCCACTTTTGCTCAAGAGGTGTCCAGCTTCCCGGATCACACCATCACAGAGGAATTTTAAGTGTTCTGCTGATACTACTGAGCAGCCACATGTTGGTTTCCACAGTACATCTGTTCCCACCGCGACCCTCCTCTCCACAGGCTAGAGCTCTACCTCAGTGAGATACCACTCCTTCTTCAGTGTTGCAAAAATAGTTTCAGCTAAGAGCTTAGAAAAAGCCCCCACTGGCCTCAGCACTTCTGTGCATCTTTTGTTTGATCCACACAGTAACCCAGTGAAGTAGCAAGAGGAGAAATTTGAGGCTTAGAGAGATGGCCACTTGCCTGTGGCCACTCAGTCAGGACACAGGAAAGCCAGAGACTGAAGCCCACCAGTCTAACTGCGTGGTCTGAAAGACTGACTTTTTTGGGTGAGTGCTATTGCTCGTATGGTTTGTGTGCATGTTGGGTCAAAATGGATACGAAGCTGGGTATGGCGGTTGTCGTAGGAAGGCCTTGGTACTGCCGGCCTCTCCATATTACAGCAGCTCTCATGGGGATGTCTTCAATACAAATCAACTGCAGGCAGTTCCATGCTGGGATGCAGTAGAGAATAATGTAGTATAGCATTTTGAAACTGAGAAAAATCTCTTAGACCTTCCGTTGGACACGTGTATATATGCACACCTGTCTGCGTGACGCTTAGATGTTCATACATGTGTCTGTGTAGTTAGGTCTATCAGAGGTCCCCAGTTCAGGGCTGTTCTTCAGTAGGTGTGAGGTGACATCTTCCTGATTAGGCTCGTTAAGGGTGCTCCCGATTTTGCATTCTAGAAACCCGTTGGAGACTTGCCTCTGGGTGCGCAAGTGCGTTCCCACTTCCATAAGACTGACTTTTTTTTCAGTACTCAAGTGGGACCATCCTCACGAACCCATGATTCACAACAGGAATGTAGCTTGGAACTTCTGCTATGGAAGCAGCTGCAGATGCTTCACATACCATCGTACATGTGATCCAGGCCTTGCTATAAATTTGCCCCTAAAAATAAAGTAACAAGTGACTGAGCAGCAATGGGAATTAATCACTGCCGTACGTGGACGGAATGTGCCAGGCTCCACCTCAAAATCCTTTTATAAAAAGATTGATATAATTAAAACCCCAGAGAAACATCCCAGGATGGTATATTTGAGCAAATGTGCTGCAAAATTTTGGATAAAAGACGTTTTTCAAATAGGAGATGGCATGGTAAAAAAGTATTTCTCTAACTTCTATATCATTGGAAATAGGATTATATTATTTTATCACTGAAGAATTTATCATACAAAGGAATTTAAACTGGAGTCAATTTTGGCATACTGGGATTTTTTTGAAGGCTAAAGGGATAAGGCTTTCAAACTGGTTGCTGTAAAGAGAAATCACTTTATATTTAAAAATTCCACCACAAATCGTAGGCAAGATTATCTGAGTGAATCAGAAATGTGGATAGCCAGGCGAAAACATCAGGTGTGTCAGGCTTTCACTGAGGTGAAAACTATTCAGTTGATTAAAAAGCAAAAAAGCAAATGAAAGGAAAACTAAAGAAAAACTAAAAAGAGTACGACTTCTTGAAATACAGCTTTTCTTTATGACCATGACATTCAGAGTCCAAATGTAACAGGTTCTGGTCCCTCCAACAGCCCAACATGCCTTCAGAAAGAAAGAAGTGGAGGGAGAAAGAAAAGAAGAGGAAGAGTGAAAGGAAAAAGGAAAGGAAAAAGAGGGAAAAAGAAGTTACTAACTAGAGGAGAAATGGGGGAAAACCACCACAAAACCCCACTAGCCATCCCTTGTGGAAAGTCTAAACAGTCCAGGAGGCCTCTCCCATTCTGAGCACACTGTAGGTAACAAATACTGGGTCATTTGAAAGAAAATTTGATTAAAGATAATTTTTGGAATAAAGAAAGTGAAAGAGGTTTCTTAAACCCACTTGAATTACTGGAGATGAAAGGTTAAAAGCTTTAAAGATCATAAACTACATTAGCAACTGAACAGTAAACACCATCAGCAGAGACACAGGAAAATTAGCAAAATAATGTTAAGTGAGAGAGGGGAAAAATTCATTTCAAAAGCCAGAAAAAAAAATCCTTTCCTTATTGATTCTGCAATCTTAGACGGAAGTAGTAATGGCTAATTTGTGTTTAATGTTTTCCAAACAAGTGCATGAAATCTCTTTGGGTTGCAAAGGGGCAGAGATCAAAGCAGGTAGACTTCTGGGGCTAGTTTTTACCACTGCCCTACACAACGTCAGGAGCTGTGAGAATCCCACGAGGAAAGATGATGCATTACGATCCACAGCTGTTGTGATCTTACATAAATTAAGTTTAAAACACATACCATAAGCCTGGGTTCTGTGGCATTCCTAGAGTTGTAGGGGTGAATTGCTATGATGTTGGGGATTTCAGATGATTTTATCATATTTTTCTAACATTACGAGGACCTTTTCATGGAGCTGACAAAATTCCTTTTAAAACTGAACCTTAAACAAATTAACCTCTTTTTTTTTATTAGTATAGGATTGTGATACTTAACAATTACGTTAATCTTGGGGAATTGGTGCACATACACAATGCAGCTTGGTCATTTTGCTCTCCTTTCAAACCATTATTGTTAGAATCAATAATGTATTTTCTTGCCTTCTTAAAAAAGGAAGTTGGATATTGTTTAACCTCTTTGATAAATTTAAGGTCACTATTATAGACCAGTATTCCTGGTGAATATTAATGTAATACTTTTCAACAAAATACTTGCATATTGAATTCAATAGCATATTGAAAGGATTATATACCATAAGCCAGTGGGATTTATCTGTGAGATGCAAGGATGATTCAACATATCAAAATTTGTCAGTGGAATATGCCACATTAACAGAGAGAAGGACAAAGCTAATCTTGGTGCAGAGAAGGAGCTGTCAAAATTCTACACCTTTCACAATTAAAACATATGACAAACTGGGAATGGTGGGGGGGGGGTTAACTTAGAATACTAGAAGCAATATATACAATGATCCCAACTAACACCACATCCAGTCGTGGACAGCAAACCTGGTCCTCTACGATTGTGACAAGACAAGGACAACCACTCTTATCCCTTCTCCAAGGGATGGAAGTGCTGGCTGATGTGAGTGCTTCAGGAAAAGAAATAAATACATTTAAATTGAAGAAGCTCAAAATGAAGAAGTACAGTTTTTCTGTTCACAGATGATATGATTTTGTACATAAGTAAACCCCAAAAATCTAAATCTCTCTCATATATTATAAATAATAAGAGAATTTAACAAATTATGGGCTACTAAAATCAATACTAAAAAAGCTGCTGTGTTTCTTTACATTAACCATAAATAATTTAAAAAATTAAGAAAACAATCTCATTTACAATAGCATAAAAATAATACTTAGGAACAAACTTAACCAAGGAGGGAAAAGATCTGCACACTAAAAGCTACTATATAGTGCTGAAATTAATTAACGCAGGCAGATACAAGTAAAGAGATAGTCTTTGTTCATGAATTGAAAGACTTCATATTTTTAAAGTGTTCATATGACTCTGCAACTCTTAAATATACTAAGTCAACTTGCCTGAATTAAGAAACGCCTAGCAGATTAGTAAAGTGCATTTCTTGGTGTGTCTGTGGAGTGTTTCTAGAGATGACTGGCATGGAGGCCATCAAACTGAGAGGGGAAGAACCACCCTGGCTGTGGGTGGCACCACCACACAGGCTTGTAGCCTGAGTGGAATGAACAGAAAAGGAATGGGAAGTTGGTGGACATTGAAAAGCTTCACTTGCTTGAGGGGCTGTGGCTTTTGCGGCATCTGTGGGTATCAGACTCTAGTTTCTTCAGCCTTCCAGTGCAAACTCACACCAGTGATTCTCCAGGAAGCTTCCAGGCTTTCTGTTTAGACTGGTATGGCATGTTGAGTTTTATTGTTCTTTGGCTTCTAGCTTCTTTGACCTCACAGCTACGCCTCCAGCTCCCCAGGATGCAGACAGTCATAGTGGACTTTCCTGTTTGTGCTCCTGTAAATCTACCTAATAACCCTTGCAAAACATGTCTAAGTCTGTGTCTATGTCTGTCTCTATATATCTAATCTAATGTAATCTAATCTATATTAGATTAAATTCTTCTAGGAAACCTTAATCAATATTAACCTAATAAATGTTGAAGCAATATATAGGTTAAATACAATCCCCATCAAAATCTCAAGCATTTTTGTAGAACTAAAATTCATGTGGAATTATGAAGGATCCCAAACATCCAACACAATGTTGAAAAAGAAGAGAAAAGCTGGCAGCTAGCTTCACACTTCCTAATTTCAAAGCATACCACAAAGTTACAATCATGGAAATAGTGTGGAACTGGTATAAAGACTGATACACAAGCTAATAAAGACAGCTTATAAATAAACCCATGTTTATGTAGTCAATGATCTTTGACAAAAGTGCCAAAGTACACAATGGAGAAAAGACAATATTTTCAACAAATAGTTTTGGGAAAACTGGAAACCAACATGCAAACTGAAGACATACATTTATCTTATTTCACAGGCAAAAATAACTCAAAATAAACTAAAGAACTAAAGGTAAGATCTGAAACCACAAAACTCCTAGAAGAAAGTATAGGAGGAAAGGTTCCTGACATTGTAACGGGCACTAATTTTTGGGATGAGATGTAGACAATAAAAGAGTAAACAAACAGATCATATGTAACTTTTATATAACACAAGAAACAACCAACAAAGTGAAAGGCACTCCATGGAATAGGAGAGAATATTTGAAAACCACATGTTAGATAAAGGGTGATATCTAGACTATATGAAGGACTACTAAATACTACATGTTTTCATGTATGTTTGTCATGTAAAGTAATGAAATTCATAGAAATAGGAAGTAGAATGGTGATTTTGAGGAGCCAAGGAAAAGGAGAAATGGGGAGGTTTTCAATAAATAGAGAGTTATGGGGTCGGGGAGATGGCTCAGAGGAATAAACACTTCTCTGGCAAGCACAAGGGCCTGGGTTCAATCCCTGGTTCCACCAAAAAAAAAAAAAAAAAGTTTCAACTGCGGCTGTTGAAAAAGTTCTTGAGATCTGCTGCATAGGAATGGCATGCAGTTAGCAACACCATACTTCATGCTTATAATTTTTCTGAAGAGAAAAAACAAAAATAAAAACAAATACAAGAACAAAGATGGAAACAAAATGTTTTATTTATTATTATTAAATTCTTTTAAAAATATATTTAAAAATAAAAACTAAAAGGACAAGGAAAAAATAAACAGTTATTGAAAGGAAGAGTTCATGTTTAATTCTTTGATCAATCTTGCACATCTCTGTCTGGTAATCTGAGCAACAAATTTAATGATAACATGTAATATAACAATATTGTTAATTTTCTATTCTTGTTTGAAATTCTGTACCATATGTATAATTTTATAGGTAAAATTTACATTGTTTTAGACACAATGAAAAATTGACTGCTATACATTTACAGTTCTTTTAGTTTTAAATATAATTCCTGTTTCCCCTTGGTGCTGCTTGTCCTTACTTGTTATATTTTTTATGTTACAGGAATATCTACTTTTTAATCCTCCATATTATCAACATATAATGCTTGGGGCAAACAGTGGAATATGACCTTAGACTTCTCATAATTTCATAGACTGTGTACAGCTGACTGCTTCTCAGAGGACTACTTCTCCCCCTTCTGCATCATCAATACCTTCCCGAGGACTGTGTCTATCAGGTGGCTGGGCCTGACATACTTGGTTAGATATCATTGAGCCCGCCGCACTTCTCTACGGAGCAAACCATAGCCATGTAGCTAGACAGGTCTGTGCTAGCTGTTGCCTTGACTCATAGGAATTGCATCCTCAAGTTTGAGAAGATCTTGATGTTTCACTACAATAGATACAACATCCCCAACTCAAAATGGTCTCAATATTGTGCGGACAGCTCAGTCTTTCACTTCTGGGGTGGAATGGCTTGAAACATAAACTTTAGATGGGTGATGTTTTGCCCTCCATGTTTGCATGAAGCGGTGCTTTCTTCACCTCCTTGGCAGAAGGCACAACCTGTGAGGCTACTACTTTATTTGTAGGCTAATTACACTTAATTTTAATTTTTAAAAAATTTATTTTACAATTTAAAAATTTGTTTATCTTTATTCCCTAGAAGCAAAAGATACTTTCATTGTTCATAGAGAGTTTTTAAAACAATATAAGACATATAGACATAAACAAATTATAAGTTTTTACAGTGAAAAGTAAATTTCCCTTTTGTCTCTGTTCTCTGGCCTGCACATCTTCCTCATCCGGACTAACTATGGTTGGCTGATGGTAAGTGAATTACACAACTGAAAGAATGCTGTAAAATTTTTCTGAACTTTGTTTCACTAAATAATAAATGTTAGAGATATATTTGTCATATCATATTTGGATGTATCTCACTTTAACGTTGCATAACAATATATTTGGTGAAGGAGTCAATTTATTTAATTCTTTTTTGAGGAGGATTACAGTGGTTTTGATATTTTTGCTTTCACAAATTGTAAGAATGTAATTTTTAAAAAACAAAAGTCTGTGTATAATCCAAATGAGTGAAACAGATTATGCAAATAGTGTGTGAATTTATTGTAAACCTAAATCAAGGAAATTGAAATCTTTCAAATATACGTGCAACGCCTTCTGTCATACGATGATTGTCTAGCCTACGGCAGAGGAATACTGAGACTGACTGGCTACGGCTGCGACAGTCCAGCCAACACAGTTGGTCCAGGAGCACAGCATGAACGGGTCTCTGCATGTAAACAGTAACAAAAATTTAAAAAGAATAGTGAAATCAATTAGAAATGATAAATGTCCAAGTTCAGGGATATGCAGAAAATGTTAGTAAAGGCTTTATTTGTAGGTGTGCACAGAATAAGTTATTGGGTTGGAGATATGTGATATGTCAAAGTTTAGCATTCAGCATTTTTAAAACGTGAGCTGATTTTTATTATAGTTTTAAATTATTTAAAAGAAATTCAAATTAAAAATCAAATCTCATTTTTTTCCTTCTCAGGTGGATAAAAACATTGGTCAATGTTTTTGTTGCTGGTGCAAAATACTTTTTGTATCTGTACCTGAAAGTTGGAGAGGTTTTTTTTTTTTTTTTTAAATGTATTTAGTACAGAGTATACAGGGTCTCACTACACAGATAGGACTGATAGAGATCCTCCTGTTTTCAGCCTTCCAAGCACTGGGATTACAGATGTGCACCACTATACCAGTCTCAGTCGCTGTCTCATTGAGCCCCGGGGTGGGGCCAGCATGTCAGGGATTGAATCCCAGTTCCTGTGCCTGTCCTAAGCAGACACTTTAATTTGCTGAGCTATCTGGCTGGCTCTTAGTTGGAGAGTTTTACTTACTTTTTATTTTTTATTATCTATTTATTTATTTATTTTTGGCAGAACCGGGGAGTAAACGCCCTTGAGTTTCTAAGGCAAGAGCTTATTCTACTGAGCTATCTCCCCAGTCCCTGAGAGTTTTAATTAGGCTGGTGATTTCAGCATGTTCAGTCCATGGCAGGATGACTCAGAAGCTGAAGGGTCATGGTAGAATGGCAGGGGGGGGGGGGGCAAAGCTGCTTAGCTCCTGGCAGCTATCAGCAGTGCAGAGGATGGTGCTGGAGAGGAGGGGGCTGGGGACCCAGTGTAGGCACCAAGGTCACCCGCCAAAGTCCAGGTCCTCCCAGACAGACCTAGAACTGTGCTTTGTTACCTTTCCAAGTGGCTCCCAAGCAAATCAAGTTGACAATTAACCTTAAATGTCACAGCAAATATGAAAAGATTTGAAAAAAGTTGATAACCCAGTGTTTTTTCAAGGATGTGAACAAATAGGTACTAACTTTATATAAGAATATATACTTTGAGAAATTCTGGAGACAAATTTTACCAATTTGTTAAAAATACTAAAAATACACATCTTTTGATCCACCAGTTACATGTTACATGGGATTTTCCTGTATATGTATACAAAGTACATGTGTCGAATGATTTTTATTACAACTGTATATATGAGCAAGAACTAGAAGCCATCCAAATATTCTAAATTATGGAATCACATAATTTATAGCATGCATATATTTAAAGTTAGTACATAGTTACTTAAGAGAATCAACATCTCTCTATTTACTGATTAGAAGAGTCTCCAAGATATTCATTTAACTTGAGTACATATTAAGCATGTTTTTGTACATGAGAGATTAAAAAACCCCATGTATTTAGGGACTAGGGTTATGAATTACTGGCATCCTGCCTACTTAGGATGTATGAGGATATGGCTTCAATTCCTACTACTGGAAAAAACTACTGAAAACACATCTGTATGTGTTCAACTTTAATAAAAGAATCATAGCAAATATTGATATAATTTCTTTCTTGGGGGTAGAGTAAGTTAGGGGATCTGAGATGGAAGCTAGATTTTCAGATTTTTTAAAAAACTATTTTATAAGCTTTCTTCATAATCATAAATGTACAGTTCAACATATAAATGAATATAAATTAAAATTAAAAACTTTATGGAAGTACTCTAGTGGTTTTAAAGATAAATTAAAATCAAATATTCATAGAAGCACTATAGAATTTTTATGAAATAAGAAATGAAAAATACAGAGTTCAAAGAATTAGTTCTTAGGCATTTTCAAAATGCCATTTTTGATAGGATGCTACAGTCACTTCCTGGCTACTAAATGATGGGAAATAGGAAGTCTCTAGTTTCTCTGCTTTTTCAGTCAGAGAGATTTGAACTAGATGAGTTTTCAAAGATTTCCTCTGCTATTAGCAAGAAAGGTGAAGGTAAGAAGAGTCTACTCTAAAAGAACCCAAGGTGCCGGGCAACTGTGTGGGTGGAGGAAGCCTCTGAGGGCCATTGCCAAAGACTTGACTTCTGTGGGTGGAGGGGAGAATTTTGTAGGAATTTTTGTGGCCCACTCCATGAAATCACTAGGGACAGGCCCCATTTTGATAGTCAGCAAATTGCTAACATGTGTCATGTTGGTCTCACCCCCACTTCTAGGACCAGTGTACAAATCATGCTCATTTTTGGAATTGAGATAGGATTCCCTAAGATTTTCATGATTTATTTGTTTTTAATTGAGACTATTATTTCATTTTAAAAATCTATTATCAAAAAATAAGAAATACAGATCATTTAAATATAGAAAAGTCTCTACTTTTCAAAGATAAATGTCCTTCATGTTCTGGTAGATAATTCTTCCAGATCTTTGTTTATTTAATTGTATAATTTCAGCTTTCATATGACTATGATCATACTGTCTATATTGTCTATATAATTTCATTTCTTGTTCAAACAGGTCCAGGGAGTACTCATCAGGATCTTAAGTTATAATAAAGATGTAAGGGGACCCTGGATTATTATTATCATTAAAGAGTTACAACCAGCCAAAACAGTCATAAATGTACTCAGGAAAATATAGTAGCAGGTTATTGAAGGTTAGTTTTAAGAGTCCAACTGACTAGGTTTACAGATATAAAAATTAAATTCATGGCCCAGAAGGATGTTTGATTTATAATCAACTTGGGAGGAGGGAGACTGATAATCATTTCCTTGTTGTTTGTATGTGTTCTCAGCTACAGGTCTTCCTGTCTGGCAGAGCCTTCACACTAGGGGAGCCAGCACACACTTGCCTATCAAGTTAGAAGCGATGTGGTTCCTATAACAGGGAGCCCAACTACTAGTGGATTGCACAGACATAAAGATAACTTCCTCATATGCTGGATAACACTTCAGGAGGAAAGCTGCTGCTGGCCTAGATTTAGTGGACAGATGACATTACAGTTGGCCCTCCTGGTCTTTCTCTCAGGCTTGTACTGTGTGGCCCAAGATGGCTGCCTGCACTTCAGACACCATGATTGCTTCCGAGGTAGGAATGTGGGAAAGGGCAGCACCAGTTGAAAGTGCTTCCCTTCCTCAAGGAATCAAAAGCTATTCCCAAACCCCCATATCTTCTTATTTCTATGTGAGAAAGGTGAGGAAAAAAAAGTATTTAGTGAGCTCCATTTTTATCTGTTGTTTTTTTTCTGGTGAGCTGTATTGTTACATCATCATGTTATAATGAAAGAAGTGAAGGATATATATCATGTGGACAGAATAGCTTGTCTGCCACAAAGGACATGATTTCTCCACTTCAAATGCTTTGTTTTCAAGATCTATGGAAAAATGGTCTCTTCTTTTTGCATGTTGCCTCAGAGCTGTAGACAATGAATGAAAATGAAATTTAATTTTTGTTGGGGGTGCAACAGCCTGAGAAGACTGGCCAATCAGGAGGATGAGAGTATTCCTGCCAGTCAAGGGTCACCCAGAAGATGTAACTGATTATCAAGAGTCACCAGTGCCTACAAAGACACTAAATCGATGCTGCTCCTGTGGAATGGCTCACTGATGGGTGTGCCCATTGTGCAGTCAGCAGGGTCTCATCAAAGGTAGACACGTGAGGAAGCAGTGTAAATTTTCCTCTCACTCAACACCAGAAAGGAATGCCCTGGGGAAAAGGAGAAGAAAACAGAACGTACTCCTCAGCCCCAGACTGTGTAGTATGCAAGATAGGCTGTGTGGAAGGAGTGAGATTTGGATTTCATATGGTTACATCAGCTAGATTGAAGTTGTACTGGTAAATATGAGGGCCTGAAAAGCTGTACAGTGAGACTGAGATATGACTGAAGAAATGTTACCAGCTAGAAATGTTGAAGCCTTAACTCCCAATACATAAGAATGTGATCTTACTTGGAAATGAACTCTGAGGAGGTATAACCAAGTCCAAAGGAGATGCTATATTGGGGTAGTCTTAATCCATTATCATTGGGGTGCTTATGAAAAGGAGGACAAGTGACCAAGGAGAATGATACATGAAGATACAGGCAGAGACCTGAGTGATTCAGCTATAGGCCAGGGAGTGCCATGGTTGGTAACCACCCATCATGAGATAGGGAGAGGCAAAAGAAGTTCTGTCCACAGTCTTAGAAGGGACATACCTTGTGGATGCTTAGGTTTTGGATAGCAGACATCTAAAACTATAAGAAATGAGTGCATGCTATTTGAGTCACCTATCTTGTGTCTTACTGTCACTGTGGTCCTGGGAAGCTAATACAGCAAGCAAAA
>NDGM011176978.1:0-14965 GCA_002564305.1 Octomys mimax | reverse complement strand
GTCCCTGTGCTTTAGTTTAGCTTGTTCGAAGTAGGTGCTTTAGACCACTGAGCCATCTCGCCAGCCCCTCCCCTGGGATTCTTGAGGATCTTAGAGACACACAGTCACGACAGCCAGAGGCCTGTACCCTCGCCAGCCCTGGCGCCCGGCCACTGGGGGAGCAGCTCCAGAGGCCAGTGTGTGGCAGCGTAGTTTCCAGTCCTCCGTTGAGGGGCGTTTGGGTTGTTCGCAGGGTCCTTGCTGAGCCGTAGCCCACCCCATCGTCGAGGGAGCCCCGCTGAGCTGTGGCCCGCCCTCCCCCACTGCTGTGAGAACCACATGGGCCCTGGACAGCTTCGAGAGCCCTGGTGAGGCTGCACCCCCGGTTGCTGGCCCATGCCCTACCCCCTCGCTGCCACGGCTGAGCCTGGTTGAACTTTGGGAGCTTCAAAAATGTCACGGTGAAGGAACAAAAGGCAGTCTCAGGCCTCCAATCCACCCAGAACAAGTTCAGCCAATAAGGACATAGAAGAACTTGAAAGTGACACATCTGAAACTTTGGAAATGATATCAACTGAAGTAAAGAAGCAACTCCATCAGGCCATAGAAATCATCATCATCATTATCGTCATACAATAACAATAACACCAACAATAATACCAACGGAAGTATAATAGATACAATTAACTTGAATCATGCCTCTCTGAGGGAAAATTTATCTTCCACAAAACCGGTCCTTGGTGCACAAAAGGTTGGGGGTGGTCACGATAGATAACATCTCAGATGTACAGGTTTTGATGGTGACAGCTGCTGGACTTGCTCTTCAGGAACTTGGAGGCAGCCCACTTAAGCACAGAAGTGTCCAATGGTGACAATATAACTTCCGAGGGCCAGAAACTCTGTCCTAGTGTGCCAGGTGTGGCACGCAGTGCGCTGACCCTGCGCAGGCCACCACCACTATCTTCCTCCCAGTTGCCTTTCTGCCTGTGTCCACTGTCTTTGTAAGCTCTCCCCTTGGGAGGCAGGTTGGCATCTAGGACTCCTGCCCCTCAGGTGGAGCTGCTCTGTGGTAGGCTGTTTGCCCTGTCTTCAGGCAGTGGCAGGCTGTGTAGCGGGCAGAAAGTGCTGTGTTTGGTGACAGTCAAAGAGCTTATCCCAAGCCTGTAATCCCAGCTCTGAGGGAGGCCAAGGCAGGAAGATGGCAAGTGCGAGCCTTATCTGAACAATTTGAAAGACTATGCCTCCAAATAAAAAAAATGTAAGGGCTGGCAGTTAGCTCAGCAGTCTAATTGCTTTGCCTGGCAAGTGCAAGGACCCGAGTTCAATCCCGGCAGGGCATGCCATGTTGGCCCTGGAGCCCAGGGTGTGATATGCCAGTCCCAGTGCTTGACACCGTAGCTCTTCCCCCGTTACAGTTATGGCTGCACATGCACTTAGCATTGCCTGTGGGGTCTGCAGTCAGAAATGGAAGAGGAATGACTCCCCACTCAATGCAGGGGTTTCCTGTACCATCAGAGGCAAGGTTGGTGTGAGCATGCGTTCGGCACAGGGAAGAGTTCACCAAGCCGCTCAGGCCAGGTGCCGCCAGGACAGGAGCCAGTCAGGCCAGCCTCCCAAGCCCTGCTGGACATTGTACCTTCACATCCACAGGCCTGACCCCTGCCACCCGGGAACCTTGCCAAGCCTTGGACTCACACAGCAGTCGGCGAGGACCGCATTTCTGAGCCTCTGGTCCTGCATGGGTGGCCCTATCCATCCACCAAGCCTAGTGGCTTCTGCCCTTACAGTGGTGCTTGATACTGTCCTATGACAAGTGCTGCACGACATCATTATTTTTCAGAGTGTACAGAAGTAAACCCAGGTTGCCTGTGTTCACAGTGAACATGAGAAAATAAATGCAAAGAAGTGAAACCAAAGATTTGAAGAATAAAATGGAAGGACGGGAGTGGCCAGACAATTTGGCAAGATGGAGGACAGGTGCCAAAGGTTGGGGCCGCCGGACGTGGGATCAGTTCTGCTCCTTATGTGGGCAGAAGCTGGGTTTAAGGATGTGAGACTGGCCAAGAGCACAGAGTGTGAGCACAGCTGAGGGGCGGAGGCTGGGAGAAGCCTGCGGACCTCCACCTGGCAGGGCCCAGGGTAGTGGTGGGTAGAGCCACACACAGAAGTGAGCCCACCCCAAGGCAGGGCCCAACCTGGGGTGAAGGAAGGCAACTGGAGAGATGGGTGGGAAGAAGGGCCAGAGGCTAGTGTGGAAACTGAGGCACGGCTAGGGAGGCAAGGAGGATACCCCTTGGGGACAGTGTGGTCAGAAGTCCAACTGGCCCTGAGGACAAGGGATGTTTCATAGTGCCAACACAGCAGATGCTGCGGACCTCTGCTGTGGCCTACGTGTGCTCCTCTCACCATGTTTATTGGCATAACTTTGACCCCCATGGTGGAAGGTGACCATCTGGCTGTACATTGTCTCCGGAGCCATCAAGGTTAAATGACATCTCAAGAGCAGGCCCTCACCTGGGGCTGGTGTCCTCTCTCTGCCCCTCTCTCTATCTCTCTCCTCTCTCCGACCATACCCTGCAGAGCTGTGAAGGCAGCTGCAGGCCTGGAAGGGGGCTGCACAGGAGCCGGACTGTGCTGGAGCCGTGAGTTTTGGTCTCAGCCTCCAGGACCCAGACAAGACAAGCCTCCACCCCTTAGGCCAGCATCTGTGTGGTTTCATTCTGGCCACCTAAAGCAGGAGCGTGGCTTTATCCCAGGGGTGGTAGGGTGTTCATTTTGAGTGCCTACTATCTCGACATCCATTCATGAGGCATCTTTTTAGTGTCTCAAGCAGCAGAAGACCCCTGGCCTTTGAATCTGGGCCATGTCTGCTGACGCCAGCCCATGGCCATCAGCGTCTATGCACATGGGTGGTCAAGTTCACAGGCCTGCTCTGAGCAGTGTCCCAGAAACACATCTTCCCGACAGAGCTCTGCCCTACTTTCGCAAATAATTACACCATTTCTCAAAGACAGCACTTTCAGGCCTTCCAGCGCAGGAGGGGAAGAAAAGAGCTCCGTGGCCCCTTCAGAAATCCAGCCTATGACTTCAGGGCACACATGTGTGTGGAGATGCCACCTTTGCTGAGGGGGTGGGGCCCTGTGCAGGTACACTTCTGTTCTGGAGGATGCAGGTGATGGATGGGGTATGGGTTTGAGCGCCTCAAGCAGTAAAAGCTCTTGTAGACTTCATGTCCCTGGATTCCTAAATTTTGTTTCCAAGGACAATGGGCCTCAAGGATAGAAGGTTCAAGTCACATAGAGCTCAGGTCGCCAGGGTGTATAGGGGTTGTGGGAATGTAGCCCTGGAGGGAGGCATCGTACCCCCTCACCTTGTGAGAATGAGGGAGTCGCTCAGAAATTTCACTCTATTCTCTTCCTCCACTCTAAACACTTCCTATAGTGTTTCCCTTTAAAAATGGGGTTCAAAAATGGGGTTGAATTGTAACAGGAAATAAGGGTACATTGATTTTTGATTTAATGAAAGAGCTTTCCGATACGAAAACTTTCTTCCACTGTTTGGATGTTACATTTTTAAAATTGAAAAAAATCCCTAATATTTCTTGGAGAAATTGGCTTTCTATTTCTAAAGTGACCCTCTCGAAACAGTATTTTAGTTGTAAGTAATTCTAGTCCTTTTTTTTTTTTTTGTATATTTTAGGGAAGGGTCTACAGGGTGTTCAGGGTCTCACTACTAGATCAGACTCATGGTGATCCGCCTGTTTATAGCCTTCCAAGAGCTGGGATCACAGGCGCTTGCCACCACGCCCAATCAAGTTGTAAGTAATAAAGTTAACTTCCTTTGCTGCTTTGGAAATGCAGTGCTTTTCTGACCACACTGTACTTACATGACTTTGGCTCTTTGTGATGTTAAGAGTTGTGGGGACACTTCTGCATGACAACATGAGTAATTATCAAGGTATCACTCAGTGTAAACTTCAGTTCTTCTTACTGATCTTATGGGAAGCGGTCAACCTGATCGGTAGCTGTGACAGGGTGGCATGTAGTTCCGAGGACGTAGTTTATCAGTGTCCCATGCAGCACCACCTGTCCTGGATGTGCTTTGGTCCCTTTCCCTCCCAAAGGGAAGTGAATATCCTGAGTGGCGTTTGGGCCATGCAGCTGGCCTGCCGGTGCGTCCTCCCTGGCCTTGCCTCAGACAGGCCCGAGGGTTTTGCCCTGCATGAGTAATGCTGAGCCCAGCTGTGGACAGACGGGCAGAAGTGCCTGCCTGAGCCGTTCCTGGCTGTGCCCACAACTCAGCCCAGCTTGCCCGAGGGGCCTCGGGGCAGAAGCCACCTGGAAGTTTTCTATTAAGGTTCCCTTGACGGAGGCTCAGTTAAAAACTGGAGGTGTGCTCTGGGTGTGCAGTGTGCACACGTGTGGACACACATGCACTCATGAAAGCACATGCTATATGATGCCACACAGTGCACACATGCACACACACTGCATCTCAGATAACTACACATAGTACACACCTGCACTGTACACTAGAACAAACACATATGCCATAACCTGCATAATCACACACAGCAAGCCAACTATAGGCAGACACACATGTCCACACACATCACATATATCCCACCCACACCCATACCACAGTACATCACACACATACTCCATACACCACGTATACCATCCCCACACTACACATGCATCACACACGGGTTACACATACCAAGAACACATGCATCACACATGTATCATACAGGAACACCCATGCATCACACATGTGTTACACATATCAGGCTCCATGTATGCTTCACTAATCACACCCCATTGACACATCATACACACCGCATGCAATAGAACAACACAGATCACATATACTACACATGCATTACAGGCACACCACACATGTGTACACTATACACCACACACTCCAGACTTGTACCACACACACAATATACCTTATTCCACACATGTGCACCACCTACACACATACCACACACACAACAAAACCACATTCCACACACAGGACACCCGTACCACACATATACGAGGCATACAGACCACACGTACCACGCTCACACCGCATGCCACCCCTCACACGTACACCACATACGCATTGCTGCACTTCCTGACCACGTACACCTGTGAGCTCCTCCAGGGAGCGGGGCTGCTACCAGGTCAGAGGGAGCTGGGGCTGGGTGTCTCCTCCCCTGCTGCACAAGGCCACTCATCTCCTGGACACATCTCAGAGTGCCTCTGGTCCCTGACAGTTCAGGGTCCTGCCAAGTCTCCTGGCTCAGGAGCAGAGGGAGGGGCCAGACCACCATAGCATGCCTTCAGTCAAAGTCTGGTAAAGGAAGAAGTGAGAAGTGTGCATATCAGGTCACCTGGGCAGAAGGACAGACGAGGAGAAGACGGGAGCCCTGGAAAAGCAGTCCCCAATGGCCCTCTGTGTACAGAGGCAGAGTAGCAGCCCGAGGCCACACCAGGGTGGACCCCGGGGCAGGAGATGGTGGGCAGGTGCAAGGTAGAAGCCCTGAAGGTCTTGTCTCCTGCCCATGCCTTCACAACATGGAGCGGGTCCCAGAAGGGTGTGTGAGGGCCCTGTTCACACAGGAAGCCCGTGCGGAGGCCAGGTCCCTGAGGCCAGCTTCTGTCTGGGGGAGGCCAGCCACTAGGTTGTGCGTTGCCAGCTCATGGGCTACAGTGGCACTGAGCCGGAGCTTAAGGTTGCTTTCTATCCTTATGTTTTAAAATCATTTTGGATTTACCTAAGAGCTGCCAAGAAAGAGGCTTGATACGTATCATAGATGTCATCTAGCTTTCCTTAATTCTAAAATGTTTTACAGCCATAATCTCTTTATCAAAACTGAGTATTTTGTATCAGTAAAATGCTACTAGACAAACTGCACATTTTGAGTTTCCCCATTTTTCTACCAACCCTGACTCTGTTCCAGAATCCCACGGCGCATTGGGTGGACACCGTTCCAGTCTGTGGCTGTCCTTCAGCCTGTCCTTGTCTCTAACAATTACTATTGAAGGGTTCCAACCAGTTGTTGGGATTTCTCCTCAGCAGAATGTGCTTGGCGCTTTCCTGCTGCGGAGGCCCTTCCTGTTCCACACCGGGGCCTGCGGCAACCCCAGGCCTCCGCGTGGTGGTGTTGGCCTCTCCCTGGAGGTCCTGCGGTGTCTGTCAGGTTGATCCATACACAGGTGACTATTCCTCCTTCTCCATGATTTTGTCAGAAGCAAGACTCAAATCCTTGTTGATGCAGGAAGAGATGAAATCTCCACCTTCGAGATGAGACCATCTAGGAATTAGGGGGACAATTTTAAAACTTCCCCACTTCTTAAAAAATACTGTTCATATTATGGTTTTGGTTGTTACTGAGGTAGTTGTGAGGTTCCCTTTCTTTTCTGCGGGAAGGTGGCATGTGCTCTTGAGCCTTTTGACAGTCTCAGGGAGGAAGGCTATCTGCTCTGTCTCCACAGCTCTGGTAGGCTTCTAACTAAGCTCCAAGGGACACTACGCTTTGAAGGCCAAGGGGACTCCCAGCTCGAGAGAACAGGCTGCTTGTGCTCAGGCGCCAGCCCTCTGTCTCTCAGCCGCTAAGGCTTGGATATGGTCCCTCAGAGGCCCATGGTGGAAAGCAGAGAGCCCTCCCCAGGCCTCAACCAGGTCCTCAAAGGCTATATTTGTAATCCTATGGGACAGTTAGGGGAATCCTATCAAGTTATTTCCAATCCTCCACTCCTGCTGCAACCTACAGCATAAATAAAGACATATTAATATATCCAAAACAGTGGGGAATCAAGGGGTTCCCCACTATGATAATAGCTAACTGGAACAAAGACCATGACCCAGAACTGAACCCAGATTTGGTTCATTTGTGAAGAAGGGAGTGGCTTAGGATGAGTGATTGTGAGAGTGGTGGGCTGGGCTAGGCAGGAGGCCTGAAATCGCCTCTGCAATATATGCAGGGATAAGGATCTGCAGAAGGAGTAATCTACATGACATAACTGAGGTCGTATGTGATGTGTTGGGGCCAGTGCCTCAGCTCCGATGGGAAATCTTTTGTGCCCTGGGAAGTCAGAGCCCCTTATCTCGAGGCTTGATCCCAGTGCAAGTCATGGAGCACGGCTCTCCGTCCTGCCTTGGCTCACACATGTTTTATTTGGGAGTGGGGAAACACTGCCCTGCTTCTTTGCTTCAAGGACTACACATGAGCACCTCAACTGGGCCAATTTGTGTTGCTGAAAGCCACCTGAATGCAGAAAAGTCCTAGCTGGCTCTGTATCCATTAGTACGTGGACATAGGGTCAGGCTCAGCTAAAATAGAGATCATTGCTCTTCTCTCAGGGAGAGGCCTCTGGGTGGTCCTCCACAGAAAGTATGCTCCCCAAGAGATGACAATACTGGGCGTAGGTGGCACTTCAGGAGGTGAGGACTAGTGGGAGGGAGCTAGGGCACTGGGGCTGTGCCCTTCAAGGGAACCCTCGGGTCCTGTCCCTCCTCCTTCCTGGCCTCTTCAGCCAGTCATCTTGTCCTGCTCTGTCCCAGGACCGAAGCAGCAGGACCAGGAAGCCATGGACCTAAACTTCTGAAGCAGTGAGCTCAAATGAGCCTCTCCATGTGCGCCAGCATTTTGTCACAGTGAGAGAGAGCTAACACATAGCCACAAAAGAGAGGAGTGGAAACCCTGTGGACTTACAAAGAGAAAGAGAGCAGGCAAAACCCAGGGCGAGCGAAGCCTCTTAGAACACCCTGTAGGCAGCCGAGTGCGCACCACAGGGGCCCCTGTTTTCCCAGGGCTCTCTGGGCAGTGAACCCCTCTCTTCAGGGTCACAGCAGGCTAGTCTGGGGGCTTCGTGTTACCATTTTCTCTCTTCTCTGTGCAGCCTGTGACTGTCTGGCCACTCTCACACGGGAGGCAGGTTAGTTTTCTAGGCATGAAAGCCCACCCCAGGTGGTGTAGAGCCCCGGGAATCAGCATTGCTCAGTTCCAGAGGTCAAAAGTTCGAGATCAAAGTTCTAGCACCCGGTGATAAATGAAAATATGTGAAGCAGCGATGCTATATTTATTTTAGTATTTATATCTATTTTAAGGCTTTATAGACCCTTCCCACACTTATAAACCTTTTCCACAGTTTTAACAATACTTCTAATGTTCTTAACCATTTTCTAAACTTGTAAACCTACATAATTTTAAAAATATGTATATACTGTACAGTACAGTATGTATTATCCACTAAACAAATACCTATTGTAAGCAGTGCATTTCAGTTTGATTTAATATTGTATCAATATGTTAGAATTAACATTTTAATATATTTTTATATATTTTACATTTTTAGGCAAAAGTCATTAACACCATAAATACTATGCATATAAATATGTATGCAGTACTCTACAATACTGCAAAGTCCTGTGATGTAGCAAAAAAATCTGTGATAAATAATTTAGATTAATATTTTTTGAAAACCTGCAAAACTGAGTCTGTAAAAGTTGAACCACAAAACAGCAAGGGACTACTGTATTAAGGAAGAAAACTATAAAGCATCAAGAACTTTCTCTGTGAACATAACACCTTGCACAGGACAGGGGAAAGAAGCCCCAAAAGTTGAAGGAAAAAATAAAACACAACTATTTGAATAGTTGGGCAAGTTTTGCAGCACTAAATGGCTATATCAAAAACCTAGAAATGGGCTGGGGAGATAGCTCAGTAGAATAAGTGCTTCCCTGGCAAGTGCAAGGGCCTGAGTTCAATCCCTAGTTCCACATTAAAAAAAAAAAACAAAAAACAAAAACCTAGAAATGTTAGCAAGAAGTTTGTGGAAATGTATTCCAAGGTAATGTTTAACTCCTGGAAAAAAAGATAAACTTCCATGTTGTGTCAGAAAAGAGGGATGCTGGTAGCGGAAGACCATGACCTGCACCTCATATTAATAAGATAAACCACGACTAGGGGAGAGGAGGCTGTGGGCCCAGATAGGAGTGAGGAGAGAGAGGCGACCTCTCACCTCTCACCTTCCATCACAGGAAGAGCTTCACAACGCGGAGCCACCAGGAAGAGCAACAGTACATCATGTGGACACACAGAAATCAGTACTAGGAAACACTCTTTAAAAGTAGAAAACCCTTTCCTCTAGGATGCAGAGAAGGTTTGGTGTCCGGCTGGCCACTTTTAAAAACATAAGCTACTTAAAACTCTTCTGTTTCATTGTGTGCATGGACTTCACTAAAAATAAAAGTATGGTTTTCCAGCAGAGCGGCAGGAGAAGAACATGTGCGCATGCTGCTGGAGGCAATCAAGAGGGAGAGAGTTCCTGCGGGGCTTTGCGTTGACTTGTGAGAGGTGAGCTGGGCCTCGGAGTCCTCTGCTGGTGCTGGTAGTGTCAGAGGGATCCCCGCACTTGGAGCTGGCTGTGGCCTTGTCCATCCCACCCCCTGAGCCCTCTATGATGGGATGCTTATAGCATCCTCCCCTGCCCTCCTCATTCCTGGAGAGCAGGGACACACACACAGCAGGGCAGGCTGGCTGCAGAGGCCTTCTGAGCACCTGCTCAGGCAAGAAGCGAACAGCAGTTGTCCACTGATGTCCCTAACACTGCTGTTCTCCTGGGGGTACTCTGACAGCAGCTGCGGGAATAATCTGTCTCCGAGGATCGTTGCCAACTTGGCCTCTTGTCTTCACACCTACTCCCAGTTTCGTGACTTGCTCTCTCACCTCTGCTGCCTGAACCCCACACTCTGCACACCCCAAGTCTTCCTGGGATGGCTCCACTTCTTGATGGTGCTGTCCTCCTGGATGTTCTCGGACTGCCTGTTCTCTGAGGACAGAGATGGTGAAGGCAGGACCAACGGGACCCATGTGGGATCATGCTGTGGGGCTCTGCTCACTAGCCTCCCTGCTTTAGGGAGTGGACCAGATACAGACCAGTTACTGCCCTGTGGGAGTCACTTGGGGGATCATGGATGAAGGAGCACAAGTGTCATTGTGGGGTCACTGGGATGGTCAGAGAGGAGACAGGACTCCAGGAGGGGGCCACACAAGTCCTAGCCTGTGCCTCACACTACGCTATGGGGCTTGCTTTTCTAGAACACCCCAGGGGCCCCAGAGGTTGGAGTCAACAGCGATAAGCAGTGTCTCTGCAAGGGTTTCCACCACTACAGAACATCTGGGTGATGCTGATGCCCCTGAGGATGTTAAGGGGCAATGACAGCGAAACCCAAGGGTCACCAGTTAAGGCTCAGAGGGCCTGGATCTTAAACTATAAACCCAAACAAAGAAGGAAAGCTGTACAGTGTCCTGGGCTTGGTCCTCAGAACACTTCCCAGACCTGTTCACTTGTGGAAGAGAGACCTGGTGTTGGGGTCTGCATGCCAGGCTGTGCCGGGGGTGGGCTTCTTGCTCCTGACCGAAGGTGTCTAGAGGAACAAATAAGAGAGACCCAACACTGGTTGGAGCCTCCAGGCTTTCTGTGTAACTTATCCTATGGGGGAGGTCAATGGTTGAAGCCCTGCTTCGATCATCACAGATGCTCTGGATTGTTGCCCATGAAGGGAGGTGAGCTATCGCACCCAGCTCGTGTGTGAACAAGGATGCAAAGAGCAAGGACAGCCGGGGAGAAGGCTGCTTGGCACCCAAGCCCCTGCTTAGCCTCCCTTCTGTTTTCCAGAGCCAAGTGGGGTTTCCACAGCGCTCCTTCCAAGGGACCGGCTCTCTGAACTGTGGCATCGTGTGTATGCTCCCTTGACTGCGGTGATGTGAGCTCATTGCTGGGAGACCAGCTGCTTTTAAGCTCTTTTTGAGCTAAAGGTTTGTCACAACCCTAGACAGCAGGCATCTTTCTTTGTCCCTTGCTTCCCTGGAAGCTGTGAGGGATCTACCCACTGCTCAGGTACAGGTGACTATGCCCCGAGCCCACTCCCTGCTACTAGTGATCATCTTTTGTGTGTGTGTGTGTGTGTGTGTGTGTGTGTGTTTTCTGTCTGCATTTGTGGTGAGGGATGGTGGTGGCTCTGGATTGGGAGCACCCTCTGGAAGTTACAGTACAGTCTTGTTCTACATCCAGCATGATCCTTTGGCCTCTGGGACCTCGGCAGCCTCATGAAGCCATGAGGCTTGTTCCATGCTAGTGCCTAAGGTATGGGTTCCCTCTGGTCACTTTGGGTACAGTCAGAGACATCTTCTTTAGAAACCTGTTGCATGAGAGCAGATGCTGGAGACCCATGCGTGGCTTTGCACTGACCTACCTTGGTGGGTCCATCCATTCCTTCACTTTTTCTTGCTAATCTAACAGTTTTTTTAGGAGGAAGAAACAGCAGACCTCAGCAATAGGACAAGCAGCTCTCACATTGCACCTGTGGGAGGCCGGGGCTCCAAGGTGCAGACTGTGTACCAGGAAGGCCGCTGTTGGCCTGCAAGCTGTTGACGGCTGAGGGCAGGGATTGCTGAGTAGAGGATGAAGCCATACTGAGGCCCTGGTGAGGGCAGGGCATAGGTGGGGGATGGGAGGAGGACAGGCAAGCTGGAGCCGGGGCTTGCAGCCATGGACAAGGGCCTTGTGCTCGGGAAACATGAGAAGGTTTTCTGTTAGCAAAACTCCATGCCCACAGCATGGAGATTGGACAAGAGAGGGCCAGGGTGGAGGAAGAGGCTGTGTGCAGGTGCTGGATGGGTCTCCTGGACACCAGGCATCACAAGGGCCAGAATGGCCACCAGCCAGAAGAGCGGGGCTGTGGCAGCAGGGAAAGGTCCAGAGGGAGAGTAGACAGCTACAGAGCTGGGTATGCAAGGAAGGCTGGCAACAAAAGAGGGAAGTGTGCTGCTTGGGGCTGAGGGGCAACCGCTCTTTCATTTCTGTGTACTCCCTTCTCCAAGCTTTCTGCTCCCACATGATCCTGGGGTCTCCTGTGGGACACAGGCTTTGGGATGGCAGTGACCCCCATGCCAGCCTGACTTTGCCGTGGGCTGTCCATGTGGTAAGCGATGAATTGTCTTGGAACACAGTGCAGGGGAATGTAGGTTTTGCCTACATGGGACTAAAAACTCAAACAGGCCTCACAGGGTGGCTTCCAAGGTGACCACTCTTGGAACTAAGTTGGGGTTACTTATGAAGGAGCCACTCGGAATGTATTGCAGGTGCCTGGGGAGGCAGTCTGTGACTGACTGTGTTTGTAGAGAGTGGATGCCAGGCAGGGCTCATGCTGCTCCCTGGGCTCCGTGGTTGCACCTGTGCTTGGCTCGTGAAGATTCCACCTGCCTGTTGCCTCTGCAGTTGTCCCTTTGTATTAGCAAGTGACTGGTTCCAATGTACCCATCCCCATGCACCTGAAGTCATCTCCAGATTACTTACAAGAGTGCTGTGGAAATAGTTACAATGAATTGTCTAGGGAATAATGACAAGGAGAAACTTCTGCACTCGCTCAGTGCAGATGCACTTTTGGCGTGCAGGTGGTTGGATGTGTGCATGTAGAATCCATGGAGACAGAGGGCTGGCAGAGTAGTGTTTTCCCAGGGCACAGCGGGTGTTTCCCTGGAAACACTTCCTGCGTCCATTCTGTAGGTCTGTGTAGAGTGGTTCCCACACATCTGTGCTCCCTGAGGCTCAGCGCCTGCTGCAGGGCTGTGGAGGGAGTGGCCCCTGCCTCCCTGCTCGGTCCTCCAGGGTGCTGGCTGGGAAAGCCTTTGTTGACTCAGAATCTGGAGGTCACAGGTTTGAGCTCCTACAAGTTCAGACAGATTTATTTCCAAAAGGTGATGGAGGTTATAGGCTTTCTAAATCAACAAGATTCTTAGGCAAATCTGGCCCTTTTCCAACAAGATCCATAGGGCTTTAGGAGCACGCAGTGGGAGAAGGTCTCTAGCTTGACATGGTCATGACTTCCCTGAAGCACAATATAATGCTGTGTCTTCAGATAAGGAAGCGTGGGGCTACAGGAGAGCAGGCCCAGGTATTGGCCAGGGTGGCCATGTGGCTGCCTTTCACTGCTGATGTGGCTGAGGTCCCAGGCAAACCTACTTTGGCCAAAATAATTTCCACTTCAGTGGAACTGAGCAAGCCCAACAGCTCTCGCTTGATAAATGTAACCGCAGAGAAACAGTGCTGTGCTTCCTGCCAACAGTGCTGCTCCCTGCAAGCGCTGAGGGTGGGGTGCACACAGAGGACTCCTGGCTCCTGGCTGTGAGCACTCCAGCGCTCTGGCTGGCCCCCTGAGTCTCAGATTCCCTCCTTACTTCCAGAACTGATGGGCAGGACACACGCAGCATTCCTGACCTTCCCTGAATGGCTGGCGCATTCCGAGTGGCAGCTGCTGCAGGCTCTGTGTCCTGGAGAAGGAAGGATCCTGCCCGTGGAGCCCCTGCTGGCCCTGAGTGACACAGAGAGCACACCACGTGTGACTGTTGGTACACAGCCTCACTCATAGCCCACCATGAGAGCTTGCATTCATGCAGTGACTCATGGAAGGGGTCATCCTAGAGGCCACACCCATCAGCTCAGTGAGCCAGTGACCATGTTCACGTCATCCAGATGATCCTAGAAGCCCTCTTCTCTCCCTCTCATGCCCAGAGGAAGTCAAACCTTACACATGGCCCCTCAGGCTGGCCTCGTCCTCTGATCGCTATCCACTCTTGTGCAGCCACGCTCAGAAACACCCACCTCCCCGCTCCGTGACCACACAGGCGGGGATACTGAACCCTCTACTGTAAACTTGAGAACTTCCACAGCTCCCTGGAAGCCCCTCTCAGATATCTCATCCTCAGAGTCTTCCCCACCCTGTCCTTCCCACCCTCCTCGGTGTCATCAACTAAGTAACAAGCAAAGGTATTTTCTGAAGGTGGATAAGTTTGAGAACGTGTCCGAGGAGGTGAGTCAAGGAGTTTTTGGATGCAAAATGCGGAGGATGACATAAGCTGTTTAGATGCCATGATCCTGGACTCTGAGGGTTGCTGATGAGCAGGGCTTCAGTCCAAGGCTGGGAAGCAGTTGCTGCATGGATGTCCTTGTAGGCGTGCTCTCTGGGTAAGGCTGCAGAGGCCCCTGCATGGCTGTGCTTCTGGCAGAGGTTTGTGACTGTCATCATCCTCAGGCACCCATGTGCCTGTCCCCTCCATCCCCAGCTCCTTGCTGTACCTTTCACTGGGGACAGACACCACTGTGTTTCCGGCAGTTTGCACCACAAGTCTTTATGGCTTCACCACCAACTGCCCTGCACCGTGCGTTCCTGTTCCTCACCGATCCTGCCCACAAGCATGCACAGGATGAAGGACGTGCCACTCACCACTCTGTCCAGCCCTGCAAACAGCAGAGCAGGCACCCACTCTGCTCCTAGAGCAGTCCGTTCTGTGCAGTGTGGGCCAGGATTGCCCTGTGAAGGTCAGAAGGGCTAAGGATGGAGATGCAGGGTGTCGGCCATGCAGCCCTGTACAGAAGTCACAGCCGGCTGTGGGGGGTCAGGCTGGAACCATCCTGCTGTTTCTGGGATTCCCCATTCCTTCATGCTGTCTAAGCCTAAATGACACTTGAACTACTCTCCTTATCTAGAGCCCAAGGGGGGCACACACATGTGCACACAGGAGAAGACCTGGAGAAGAAGGAGTGAAGGAAAAAAGGAGAAAGAAGAGGGAGAGAAGCAAGACTTTTGGGTTGTGCTGCTGGGCACCTTGCATGCATGCTACCTTTATTAATTTCACTAAATGGTTGTGATGACTTTTATCACCAGGCAAGCCTGGTGATTTTCTGCCATTGATCAGAGAAGATAAAAGCACTTAGAGGACTTAGGCTGCTGTTCCAGGCGGCCCAGCTAATAACCTGGGAATCTGCTGCTGAAACCCATCCGCCCCCTCTCCTGCCTCATGCCTGCTCTTATGGTTTGTGTCTAGGTGTCCCTCCAAAGCCTCTTGAAGTCTTGGGGCAGCTTCAGCAATTTGTGATTGATTACTGTGGGTGTGGATGCTGCACCTGCCCTGGGGCAGGTAATTTGCATT
>NDGM011176977.1:0-13255 GCA_002564305.1 Octomys mimax | reverse complement strand
TCTCCCTCTCTCTCTCTCTGTCTCTCTAAATAAATAAATAAATAAATGTTTAAAAAAAAAGAATGAAAATTTACTAAATATCAAATGACTCTGCTAGTTTTAATAAATTCTCTTCAGAGATGAAGGTTATATCTCAATTTCCCAGAGTGCAAGTTCAAAGAAGTTGATTAAATATTAATTTTCCAAAGTAGAAAACTAAATGAAATCAAATAATGTTTACTGAAAATTATATCTGAAGTAATTAAATATGTGGATACTTTTAGCAGTAATAAAGCTATTATTTATTTCTCAGGCATGAATTATAAATATTTAATATGATCAGATACAGTAGTGTAGAACATTTCATCAAGTGCCATCATAGAATTAATAGAATCAATAGCATCATTGAAATGTTAATATAAAATATTTATAAACTACATTTTCAAATGAATGTTGAACAATGACATAGATTGCATATAATTAAACTATATTTATTGAATATATTATATATTATAGAGTATATTTCCATTATATATATATATATATATATATATATATATATTTCCTCCTCCTTCCTTTCAAAGGAGGAAAGTGTGATGTGCTAAATTTCCTGTCTGTCCTAAAACTGTTCTAAATAGAAATAAAATCATTGCAAAACAATATGTACTGGAGAGTAGAATTTGAAGAAATAGTGTAAATATATATGAATTTTTATGGTTAACTTAATCTAAACTTGAATTCAAAATAAAGTTTATTTTAAACATAGCTTATCTACTACTGAAAATATTAAAATATCCTTCAGAATGCATCAAGTGGTATTTGTATAATCCAAATCTTTATGACAAATGTCAGTGCAAAATTCATTGAGAACTTTTAGATGGATACATGGCTCTTTTAAAACACAAAACTTCAAATTGCATACTGCTGAGAAGGCACTTGGCTTTTCAATTGTATCAGGATATCTCCAGTTCCTTAAACACGAATGTTTTTTGTCATTTTCCTTCAGCTTACTTTAAAATATCAAATAGTCAATAACTCGACATTCTCCAAAAGGAAACAGAAATATTCTAGTTTATTTTTCTCAGAAAGAATAACCACAGTAATCAACACGTCCATCATGCACCTTCGGCGCTGCCGCTGTTTTGGATGCTTCTGAAATGTAGTTATGAGGGGTTAGAAATACAGTTATGCTCTAGGTGATCATTTGCCCTGGATGTTTGGTTTTGATATTGTTAGATTTTAAACAATTTTATCCACCTTACATTTGTTTTTAAGGCAAAAACAGTGATTTTTTCCTTCTTTTTTACGAGGAAAAATGGTTATGTTGATAATATGTTGTGAAGGATAATGAAATATAAATTACTCAAAAAATGTTAGTGATCAATCTTGGACATTCTTATACATATAACTAATTCAAATACTCAAAGAATTCATGCACTTAAAGTACACTATGTGCTTCCATAAGAATAAACTAGGAATGTTGTATGTCTATATAGAAAGGGATTGAGAGGAATGAACACTTTAATTGCTATCAGCAGACATTGTGCTTTTTACAAAGAGCGAAAAAGCAAAAGAATGTGCGGGAGGTACAGTCCTCACATATTCAGTGTTATTTACTTACAATCAAGCCACTGTTCGCTTCCCTTTTTTGTCTACCACGGATCATTTTGTAGAAAATTCCTCCTGGATTAAACTGAGTACTCCAAATAATCATATCTCTTTGATAATATACATCCATCCCTGTTATCCTTGAATTATGTTCAATATGAGAAATTTGTTGATGATCGCCACTGTAGTTGAATGGATATATAAAACCCAGGATATCAGTGTCATTAGCAATGTAGAGAACTTGATCTTCAGAGCCTGGAGATTATTACAATAAGATACAAAAATAAAGTAAATTTCAGCTAAAATAAAAGCCATGATTATACTTTTATCTTGAGTTGATTTTATTAACACAGATCCTTAAATTCAAGAAAATTAATATCTCCTTTAGTATTGATTCTTTTATGCTCAGCTTTTAACAATTATAATAAATACTTACATGGGTGCTTCTGTTGCCAAGCTTCCTGTGTGGATAGAACTTAGAGTTTTAAAAAAAATTAATGTATTTATTTGCTACAGCATCTGACTACTCAGCTTTGACTCATAGTGATCCTCCCGTGTCAGCCTCCCCAGCCCTGGGATTACAAGCATGTGTCTCCACACCTGGTCTCGGAAGCCGGATCGGTGCGTAGGAAGCAAGGCATGTGGTACTGGGGATAGAACCTGGCTCCTTGCACTTGTCCGGCAGGGGCTCAGAAAGCCAAGCTATCTCCCCAGCCCAATATTCTTAAACGAACTACTTTCAGTAAACAGAGTTTAACTATTCTGCAAGTCACAGCATAATATGTTGCAGCATTTTAGTTTTCGGTAGTCAGATGTTGCGCTCTGAACTCTTTAAGCCTGGAAAGTTTCTCAACATTTGATTGTGCTTTAGTGAACATTATTTTGACTAAAAAATCAAAAAGATGAGAAAGACTTTTCCTTGTTTATTTCACTATAATTTTCAACTTTATTTTTTGAGAGTGCCATAAACTGTAAATTGTCTAGAATCCTCCTAAGATTAAAAATTTGACACATACAATATACCGCTAATATCATTGTAACTATAATAAGTGAAAACTAAAATAAAATACAAAAATACTACTTAAAATCAATGTAAGTTCAAGAAGAAATTGAATGGCAAATTTAATTTCTGTAAATAAATGAATACAAAATATACTGCAGTGTAGCTCAGATCTATAGATCTAATGCCTTTCCTTTCATGAATATTTATGGTGTGTCACCCACTATGCTAATGTGTCCATGCTTCTTAGAACAGACATAAACTATATTTATATCCCTATTGTAAAGACCAGCAACTGAGGCTCAAACAATTTCACGACTTTCTTTTGTCCACACAGTCTGAGAGAATCAGTGCTATGATTCACCTCTACCAGCACTGTGCACGGCTGCTATGCTTATGCAAGGATGATCTGTCCTGTCTCAGCCTCCCCAGCACTGGGACTACAGGGGTGAGCCCCTCGGCTGGACAAAGTTGCCAGCTTGGCGTGGCTGGGGCAGGGATGGGGCTGGCTCGCCATGTGGTGCTGGGCATCGAACATGCGTCCTTGTGCTTGCCAGGCAGGTGCTTATAGCACTGAGCTATCTCCGAAGCCAGAGAACAATCCTATTAACAATAGTCACTTGTATTCTGAAACTAAATTCTTTAAGTTACAAAATATATATGTATTTTCATATTAAGTGTACATAATATATGCAAATATACAGCATATATAAATATGGTCTATTTATATGTAATATGATCATTAATAATAATTGTATGATATTTTATATCATGTATATCTAGATTTTAAAACAATAAGATCTATATGCACAAAAGTCTGCTAACCATACTTTATAATTTTAAAAATTACACTGCTAAATGGAAAAAATATGAATTTTAGAGAAATATTTCTCTTAAAAATTTAAAAATCCTTATGAAAATCATATTCTGCTTAAAATCTTATACTTTAGCCTTTTGTTTTTATCCTAGCAATTTAAAAACATCTCATATCACTTGAAAGTGGACTATAAAGGTCCGTTGTGGTTCTCACTATAACGATAACATTTAAACTATTACTCCTCCTGAAAAAATGTCAGTAGCACAAAGTAATTCGAATACTAGCAGCATATTTCACAGTCCTGTCTATGTACCACATGAAGGCAGATTATTTAAGAATGATAATATGTCAAAGCTCAGGTGGAAAGGAAAATTTAGTTTTGTGGTCAGAACCTTTCTGAGGGTGAGTACTGGCTATAGTGTTATTGTGTGTCCTACAAAGAAACAGTAATGTGAGTTGCGAGGCTACCAATTCAAAGAAATGGTGTTAAAGATTGCGGAAATGTATTACACATTGTGTGTGGGGTGTGTGTGTGTGTGTGTGTGTGTGTGTTGTGTATGTGTGTGTGTGTGTGTGAGAGAGAGAGAGAGAGAATTAATTTTTTAAACAAGAATGTTAATCATACAGCCAAATTAATTAGAAAGAAAAATACACTTATTTCATATAATCAGAAATAAAGCTAACACTGAAAGGCATAGAAAACATCTTTTTCCCTAAAGATATTTCTAATAGCATTTCTAATAATGGTTATGACTTACCTTTTGCTATGCAGGTGTTATTTCGGGCTTGAAAATTCTGGTCACACACACATTTATATGATCCTTGTAGATTTATGCACTGCTGGGAACATGTGCCATACACCAAGCACTCATTGAGGTCTAGATAAGAAAATTTGCAAACAGCATTATGATAGTCCCAATTTATACTCGCGGTCTTTCCATGCTCAAGAAAACCTAAGCATTTTTCAGCCTGTATTTTTTTTTTTTTATTGCTTCCACATCCTAAGACTGTAACTTCTTACTTAAATTTTCAGGCTCTATGCTGCTCACAGTACTTTCATTATAATTTTTATATTGTTTTTTAGTTTTTAGTTTATTTAAAATGACAAAAGAGGGCCCAACAAATAGCTCAACAGATTAAATTGCCTGCAAATAGGAGCAGGGCTAGGGGTTCAATCCCCGGGGCCCCCCATGCCGGCCCCAGCCCCCGGGGCACGTTGAGACAGAGATTGAGACTGGGTATGGTGGTGCACATCTGTAATCCAGCTCTTGGAAGGCTGTAAACAGGCAGATCACTACAAGTCTCATCTAGTAGTGAGACCCTGAACACCCTGTAGACCCTTCCCTAAAAATACAGAAAAAATAAATCACAAAAGAGACATTTTCAGTGACTCACATATCACGTCAGTCACTCACTGAGTGTCACACCTCCTCGACACCTGCCCGTCTACCTCAGCGCCCACCACGTGTCATCTGCTGGTCCTTCACCCTGGCCTGGCTGTGTCTACTTCTGTATACAGACTCTTGAGCCCTTTCTCATGAACAACCTGGAATGGAGCCTCTCCTCATTTTCACCTGTGTACACCAGGGGATCCACCCTTCAGTTTCTTTTATTCTTCTGAAGTCACTTTCTATAGCGTTGCTCACGCTATATTTAAGAAAGGTGCTCATTTATTGATATCCCCTGCTCGACTGCCAAGATCTTGAGTACAAATTAAAATGCATTTTTATTGCCATTTTTGTACAATGGATAGCAAGGAATGAAGGTCTGGATGCACCTGAACACACTTCTGGAGAAATATCTATATCTATATCTATATCTATAGCTATATCTGTATCTATATCTATATCTATATACTGTGTAAGAAGAGCTGATATGAAGATGCATAAATTGAACAAATAAACTAAAAAGCTGAATGCTTATATATAACACTATCGAGATCACAGAAGCAAGTGTATAAGGCACAGTTAGTGTTTTGTGGCTTTGGTTTAGGCCTCTAATTTTAAAGATTTAATTACAGCCAAGATTAATATCACATTATTCACAGGAATCATTGGTTTTCTAATTTCTATGTCTACTTTTACTTTCATATAACACAATTTGTCTCCCTCTTCTATCATTTACTGCTGCCCGAATTATGTAATAAATCTGCCAGAAATTTAAGAATTTGAAGATCATCACATTAATAATAACTAACTTCTGTTTGCTATTCAAATAACCAGTGTTCTAAGGTTGAGTCGGCAAGCTTCGCAGTACCAGGGACGGAGATCGGAAAAGACACTTTTTCTACGTGACAGGGCTAGGCAGCAGGGAGGGCAGATGGGCTCAAGGTTTCGTAGATTCTTAGGGGATGTTACAACCTAGATCTGTCTCTCTCATGGCTTGCAGGAGGGCTTGCGCCCCATGAGCTCCAGGGCTCCTGCTGACATACATGCACAGAGGTGAGCAACGGTGACATGCACAGAGGTGAGCACAACGTTAAGCAACGGTGTGCGCACCAGGGAACAGCTGCGAACACAGGCGAAGCTTTCTCCTTGCCTGCTGCTCATTTTCTGCTAGCTGCCCAGTTCCTACCAGGCCAGGGAACTGTACCGCTCAGTAGACTGCAGGCTGGAGACTTTCGTGTTAAGAGACCCATGGAAGAGATAAAAGTCCTTCCTAGGGGCTACATAAATGACATGCTGAGGCTTTCTAGTTCTGCTTTTTCTGCTATTGGAGCTTATCCATGGAAAATGTAAGCATTGTAATAAATTATTTCTGTGTTTGATTAAAGAAAAGTGCATTAACTTTGACAGAGATTGTTTAGGAATTAAATTAAATGTTCTTTATCAACATTTAACTCTCAAATTGCAATAATTATTGTTTATTTACTTCATAACTATATTTGAGAGGGCAGGAAATTGTTAGTCTGTTTTTCTTTTGGTATAGATACTCATTTTTTAATAAATTGCATATATTGATAAAATCAGCCTTGGCATTCATCCATAATAGACAAAAATATTTTCCCCATCATCAGTATAATAAGCCCTAAAGCATGCGATTTTGAAACAAGATATATTCAACCCACATATACCCAGTATCTAGAATATTGCCTGAACATGTAACTGGATCTTATGTTACTTCTTTCATTTTCTCCAATTGTTCTGTGTACACAAACAAACCTTAGAAAATTGATTGTATTGTAATGAAAATATTGAAGAAAAGAAGAGTGAGAGACAGACTACTTGTGTGTGTGTGTATATCTGTGTGTGTGTGTGTGTGTGCGTGTGTGTCTGTGTGTATATGAGTATGTTTAAATATAAGAGATATGGCCTGGGAAAGAAGAAATGACTTACTTGTCAATAAAATAGAGAAAACTTAACATCAATTTTTAGTATTTCATTGTAATAGAGGAAGAAAAATTCCATGAATAAACTAAGTTAGATTATAATTTTAAATATGGCTATACTGCTTCCTATTTTTGATGTATAATTAATTTCAACAATTATATTTTATGGATTCAATTCAAGCATGGTTTAACTCATGAATGTCATAGAGAGACATTATCGAAACAAATGAGAAGATGAAATAATTTTAGAACTGGGATATACCATAGATAAGAAAGAAACATTTTAAGCTTGAGTTTAATCACATAATAGAAAAATATTTATACGGATGGCAGTTTTATCTAAGAAACTTTAGGAATTGTTCATAGGCCTGCAATATATATATATATATATATATATATATATATATATCCCTGATATGAATTACATTTACTGTATAATCACTATAAAGTTTTGTCTCTCCACAGCCAATTTTTACATAAACTTAGGTAAGTTGACAGATTCATGGATAATCTGACTTTAAATTTTGAAAGACATCTTAGGATAACATATAGCAATGTTTAAAATGTGGTTTCAAAATTAATGCCATTTGAAAGAAGCCCACAGCTTTCTAAATGTGAATGGCCTATCATAGTATTGCAAATGACACACTCAAGAGAAATGGGTCATCATAAACATATTATTTCATAAAGTGAGTCTAATTCTCCACTAGGTCTGGAACCAGCAATTCTATTATTTACATTTCAAAGTAGAAATGTAACAACACAATTGAAATTCCTGCTGGTCTCATTTTGCTGTGGAAGCTTTGTGGCTTCACTGATGGTTAGCTTATTTGTACAAAAAAAAACAACCCTCAACCCCAGGGAATTGCCCTCTCAGAAGTGAAATGGTATCACATAGTTACACAGTATTTTGATGAAAATCAATTCCCTGTCATCTCACAATATAGCATCCTTGGGAGTCTTTTTAAAACTCAAAGATTTAAAAGCAAAGCATTGAGGAAAGACACTCTACCTTCACACTGTCTGTTTTTCATGTTTCTCTGAAATCCAGGCTTACAGCGACAGAAAACAGATGTTTTTATTTGATTACAATATGCGTCATCTCCACATGGATTCACATTATCTTCACAAGTATATGCAGTGGGAGCTAGGATTCAAAAATATGATAACAACTAATATAACTCAGATTCATGAAGGGGAATATTTATTATCACATGACTAATTCCTTATAAGTATATGAGATTATGGTCTTCTTTGCCCTAAGCCTTCATTTCATATGAAGGTATAGAAGTAGATAAACACTGAAGTCATTGACGTTAAATATAGTTTGGAGCAAGCTGCCAGCACCTGATATTTATATCAGTTAGTAAAAAGAAATAATGTATCATTGACTCCATGACGGAGCATCTCTTTAAGGGCATTCTTCAGGGGTATGACTATTACATCTGTAAGAAGCAAAACATTTGATTCTTAAGTTATCTAGAGATGTGGGCACTTACTGTTGTCAGGAATTTAATATTCATTAATTCAGTCAAGGCACTACAATATTAATAAAGCTACATAAGCAGTTTGTAAAGACTTCTAGCTGGGACATTCATATAAAAAATAACATCTGAGTATGTCATCTGTTTCAGTGGTCACAGGCTACAGCACCACAGAGGCAGTGTTATTCATAATTTTCAGTAGAACAGTTCTGATTTCATTGCTTTTTCTTCCATTTGGGAGAACATTTTAGGATACAAATAAATGAAGATATTATTTTTAGAGGTAACTCTGAGTACCTTTAAATTACTTAAGACAAGACAAATTTTTAAGACATATGTAAATGTTAGGAGAATTGCAAATAGCATTATTAATGCCAACTGGCTTGTGACTCTTTTACAATTGATTGAAATACACTAGTGGGTTGATGTCATCGTTGAGATGCATGTGGCTTTACATAGGCGGCACTGTTCTGTTGTCAAGCAAGAGATGTAGACAAACTTAGATGAACAAAAAGAAAAGTGGGAAGTTCTTTGTGACTTCTGTCAGCAAACTAAATTTAGACAATTTATTTTAATGCAGGAAATCCACCATCAAGCATCACTTAATGAAATTATTATACACAGCTTCTAACAATTTCAGTATCATGGCACTCTTAATTAAAGAAAATAATGCCTTCTTTAAAAATAAATCAGAAATAACTAAAATTGTTTAAATATTGAAATATTAGGATCTTTGAAATCACTTAAGCAGGTACCATTGGAAAGTTCTAATATTTTTTTCAAAATAGTTGTAACTTTTTTTTTTTTGCAAGTACAGAGTGGTATTCAGTTAACAGAATGACATTTCCTATAAGCTGCATCAGATACAACTGAAGATGAAAAACTACTATCTCCATATATAACTAATTTGTGCTGTGCACCAACAAGAACCGGCTTTAAACTTCCATGTTAATTTACTACCCCCATTCTGTGCCAGGCAAAGTTAGTGGCTGTTGAGAATACCACCAGGACATGGATACATGGATATCTAAAGACACATTTGGTAGTGTGTTAGCTATACAAAAAAAAAGGACACTGCACAGTTTAAAAACAAGTCTTACATAGCCTTATATTTCAATTTTTTTCTTGCCTATAAAGCACTTAACCCCTCTACACAACTCACTCCTTTTAAAGAAAAAAAAAAGTTCAAAGATTTTACATTCATAGTTTATAAAACAAATTATAAAAAACATAGGCTTGATTTTCAACATCTGAGACATAACTTGAAAACTGAATTCTCAGCTTCAGCTCTAAGAAGGATATTCACTGCAAAATTAATCTTCTCCACTTCATACCTTCCTAAATTAAGAGATATCTGGAGTGATTACGTTCATTTGGAAAAAGGTGTGACTTGCACAGATCTGAAGGACAAGTTTTGCACACAGTATAAAAGAAACCCTTGCACCACATTCAAGCTTGAACTGGCCCTGAGTGTTCCCGTGCTTTGTTAGAAAACACTCACGTGTTTTGCAGCCGTGCTCATCAGAACCATCTCCACAGTCATCAAGCCGGTCACACTGGAGGTCCATGGGGATACATTTTTTATTACTGCAAGCAAACTCATCCTTTTTACAAGGCTTTGCTTTATATGTAACCTTACCTAAAGAGTAATTTAAAAGAATGGTTAGTCTATCATAGGTACCCAACCGATTTATTCATCATACAATTTGCTTAAAATTGCACTAAATGCCTGCGCACCCATACACCGAGCCTTCCGAAGTTGTCTCCCAAGTTGGCAGCTTCTGGGCTGGTGAAATACCCAAGATGTACGTGTTAAACCTGACCCAGAATGGCAAGGCAGGGAGACAAGACAGCCCATGGATTTGAAAAGAACTGGCGTGGGGCTGGATCTGTATAGATTTACAATCTGGTAAAGATACAGTCAGGACCTCTTGGTAAAAGTTTTACAAATGAGATTTAACTTCATGGAACCATGACAAGCGTGGACTTGGAACTTGGAGGATACTAATGGTCTGCTTAGCGTAATCTCACAGTTACTGGACAGCTGTGAAGATGAAGTGGATTTTTCTGGGTATGTTTTCATTCAAATTTTGCAGTTCACCAAAGATCCTACACCGGGGCTTATGTGAGGGTTCACTGGTGTTGAGGGGCAAGGTGCACAGGTGAAATGAATCTTTGATTATTGAGCATTAACTAAATGCTCCAGGGTAAAATGATTACTGGGCAAAAGAGGGTGTGAGATCCAGCTACGGAGCACAAATATCCCAGGGAACAAACCTCTCAAACTTGAACTTGGTTCTCCAAATGGTGAATGAGGAGGGAAAAGCAAAAAAATGAAAATATATTTTAAAATGTATTACAGGGTATAAGAAATGTGGGCCTGTAGTTCTTCATTTGAGGATTCTGAAGATAACTTAAAATGATTCTGAGTATGTATTTGTAGTGTTAATGACACTCTATTTCTCTGGAAAGAAAATATTCCAACTTCATCTAAGTACAGCCTTTTAGTGATATATACTGCCTTAAATAATTGCAGGTCAGTTTTTGTCTCAAAATCAGTTATTGTATACATTAAGTATTTCCTATTAAACAGTCTTTTTTATCTCAGAAACTGATAAAAGGGACTGTGTCCACATACAATATTCACAAATCATCCTTCCCTTGATCACCCCTATAAAGAACAGTTTTAAATCACTGTGTCATTTTCACCCAAGACAATGACTACTCGCCCCAGTAAGGTTCCTAGTGAGGCTCTCAATGAAGCCACACACTCCTTTATGCAGATGGAGCAATAGGAGATTATTCTCATACCCCATCAAAAGATCAAAAAAAAAAAAAATCCAGGGACTGGGGAGATGGCTCAGTAGAATAAGCACTTCCCTGGCAAGTGGAAGGGCCTGAGTTTGATCCCTGGTTCCAGAAAAAAAAAAAAAAAAAAAAATCCTCAGACACAAACATGGAGATTTTTATTCTTTTTTTAATTTTTAAAAATCTATTTACGTATCTATTTTTTTTTTAAATTTGGGACACGGTCTCACTACACAGCTTGGACTCATAGTAATCCTCTTGACTCATCCTCCCCAGTGCTGGGATTACAGGTTTGTGCCACCGTGCACGGACTCCGTGGCTGGACTTGGTGTGTCCAGGGGAGGGGCCAGCTCGAAATGTGGTGCTGGGGATCAAACATGGGTCCCAGAGCTTAACAGGCAGGTGCTTAGACTGCTGAAATATATCCTTGGCCCCTTTTATTTTTAAGCCTTCAAATCATTTTTCTTATTTGCTACTTAATTATTTCTCATTAACCGGATTTACCACAATGATCTTCGTCTGAGCTGTCCCCACAGTCGTCAATTCCATTGCACGTTTTCTCGGAGGGCAGGCATATTCTATTATTTCTGCATCTGTGGGGTCTTGTGGCTGGACAAAGAAATTTTACTGAAAAGCAAAGAGGAAAATCAAAGAGGCTCCTTTGGATTCACTGACTCATCAAGAACATGCTTTGCCTTTTGTTAAATCCATAATCTAGCATTCCTAAGTATATTTTGAGTTTTAGTTAATTTGTCATGGGTATTTTATTGTGATATGTATTAGAAAAATGTATACTAGAAACTTCTTATTCAAGTTCTTTATATTAATCGAGGCAGAGTGGACAGCCTACCATCTTGAAGTACGAAAACCTATGGTCTCTCTTTGCAATGCCTTATATTATTTCACTCAGTCACCATAACAATTGATTATACACTAATTACAATGTATATAGCATGACAAGATGCCTAGATATGTCCAAGAGCAATTTCACATGGTATAGATGTGAACAGGTGTATGCGTCAGCTCCCAAAACAATGTGGACCATACATCGGAAAAACAAAAGTATCACAGCACTATTGTATTTGGAGTTCTTACTTTGTGACTGTGGGAACAAAAGTTTAGATGTATAGGATCAGCATTCATGCACATAAAGTGTAATGTTAATTATTTTTTAATATATAAAGATGAGAGAGGAAGAGATTGATGAACATGAAGAAATTATATTTTCATCACTATTTCATTTGAAGACTTCTGATCCTGAAGCAAGAATATAGCTGATTACTCCCCAAACCTCTGTACTTGGTGGCTCCATGCTCCCAGCACTAAGTGCCTTACTCATTCATTATTTTCATCCAAGCTCACAAATTTGCATGCTGCTATATCCTCAGGATTTGTAATTGGTTGTCTAGTTTTGGCATTTCATATTTGATCATAGACAAACCTTGAAGAATTTCAGACTCAACAAGATCACCACTTAATTCTTTTATTTTTCATTTGCTGATGTCCTTCTCCACAAACACGTGTTTCACCTTATTCAAATAACTGAATCAGTGGTCTACCAGGCACTCCTGTAGTTGACCTTCAAATCTAAGTGGTCACGTCTTGTTGACATCGTCTAAAAACTCTTCTTCTTCTGTTCATCATTACCAGTTAGAATCTCAATTGTGAATGTATTTCTCACAGAGGCATAATAAATGTCCTTTGTTTCATTTCCATCATCAAATGCTCAAAAACCATAAGAACAGTCAAAGACATTAATCTTATCATTGCTTCTGTAGAACCTATCATTATCAGTATATGGTTTAAGCCACATTGCAAAGCCTAATAACCTATCATTATCTTGTCCACCCCACTTCTATAGATTTATCCCCTGTCCTTTTAAAATTCTAGTAACACACTATATTACAACTTTTAGTACATACTTTTTACTCTCCTTGTCTGACTTACTTGTTTCAATTAAGTTCTAGTCTTTTGTCCCTCATACTTGGGTCTTTTAGTAATGTTTCTTAATTTGTTTTTAAAAATATTGTTATATTTTCTATTTTATAGAAAGAACAAATGGTCATAATCGAATAATAAGTGAATAACAGCAGTTACTACACTGTGTATAGTTATCTTCAAAGTAGTATCAGAAGTATACCAAAAACCTCTCACAAAACTAAGATACAGGGCCAGGAAGATAGCTCAGTAGAATAAGCACTTGCCTGGCAAGTGCAGGGTTCTGAGTTCAA
>NDGM011176976.1:0-13645 GCA_002564305.1 Octomys mimax | reverse complement strand
CTGATTAAATCTTTTAAAAAATTAAAATCATTATCAAAATAACTAGATAGTATGAATCTATGATTTAATCAGTTAATCAAGCAAAAATGAATTTGAAAACAGGTAAAGTATAAAAAAATCAATATTCTTAGATATAAAAAAGAAAGTGGAAGACATAGAACACATTGAAAAAGTATCACCATATTTACATGCCTTCATGACATTTTGCAACCAGCCAATGATTATAATAGCAATTAAGAACACAAAATAAGATATCCAGATATGATAAGGCTCATGAAGGGAGCACATAACTACACCAGTTGGAGAAAATCCTTGTCAAAACATACTTGCATCTTATTGGTATAATTTTTAATGTGGTGCATGCTGAAGGCCATAGGCCATAGATGGTGATGGAGAGTCTTCGGTAGCTTTCAGTGACACAAGCAGCCTGCTGTGGCACACGTGTTATGGGTCTGACATCGCTAGTGCAGAAAAATCTGACTGTGCAAAGTTCTGTAGGAGAAATATGTGGTGGGTACCACTGGTCAACAGAGGAGGGAAAGGAGCAGCAGAGTGGAGATAAGAAAAGATTTAAGAGGCATAGCAAGCAAAAAAAGAAAGAAATTTACATGGAATCTTAAGTTAGTAGGAAATTAATGCATGGGTGTAATGGAGGGTATCCTGAGTGCAGAGTGCTAGACAGTAATGCCTAAGTGTCATGGAAACCAACATTTTCACTCATGCACTACTGGAGTGAAGACAGGGAAGACTTCTCTTCCATCCTGTGGGGCTGTTTCATGTGCCCGAGATTTCTCTTTCCATTCTGCAGCTCACACGCAAGTGGGAACAGCTGAGGCAGATACTTAATTGGGAAGGAGGGAAGGCCACACAGGGCAGGCTGGCAGAGTCCTGACTGCAGTAGAGTAAGGGCAACATCACTGCTTTCCAAAGTAAAATCAACTGAATTTTACGGACCTTCCTGAAATTCTAATTTAAATTATGAGCTCCATATCTGGTCATATGGTGCTGCTCAGCTAGTCAAAAATCTATATTGTACTCAGTACCAGAAAGAGAGAAAAGATGGAGTATCTAAAATAAACATAGCTTTTGCATAATGCTCAAGAATTATCTTCCACGATGTGATTATACATTGGTTCTGAATTGGTTAATTATGAATGCAGAGAAACACTTCCTTCCTAGGTGTATTTTTTAGACACCAGCTAGTCCATACAAGAAGCAGTGGCTATAGTCTTCATGCTAGAGATCTGGAATCACCTGCTCATTGAGAGGGCTTTATGACTTGAAAATCTTTCATTTCAATTTCTGTAATAAGAAACATAGAACAAAGAAGCCATAAGAATTCTGATGTGCTGTGCTAGCCCCAAACCTGGGGTGTGCTGAGATGGATATTGAGACTGGATGGGGTGGTGCATGCTTATAATCCCAGTGCTTGGGAGGCTAAAAACAGGAGGATTACTATGAGTCCAATCTACATAGTGAGATCCTGTAGACCCCGTACTAAATACATGAAATTAAAAAAAAAAATCTGAAGCTTAGAATACACTACACAGGAAAGAAAGAGCTTCACTAAGACGTCAAAAGGGGAAATCCACCAAAGCAAATTTATAAATATATGGAAGAGTCTAGTGATGCCTCAGAAGGAACTTTTCAAAAATGAAAGAATTTTATATAAACCAATTACAGGCTTCTTAATCTTTTATTGGGAGAATCTTTCTAATTTTATATTTAATTTCTTTGAAGTTCAATTCATAAGGGCACTAATTTCATTTATGCTCTAGACTTATTCCAAAACTACTAAGTGGGTAAATATGCCTAATATGTGGTTTGGCACTACAACTTTACAAGAATTGTGTGAGAAGATAATTCTTCCGTAATAGTTTTCCATTGGGAAGATGTTGTCATGACCCTACCTGTCTCCTAAATTCTTTTTCTGTCAGTTGACAGGGATAGCAGGGATAAGAGCTGTTAATTATTGGTCTGTTCAAACACTAACATCTGTGAGTGCAAAAAAAAGATCTTCCAGTGCAAGTACACTTTCAGAAAAGTTGCAACACTAAAAGAAAGTATTCTGCTAGGATCATTGAAGACATGGTTCAGAGAACAGCCAGCAAAACTAACTTGCAAAAGGAAATAGTGCTATCGAAAGTAATCAGTGATTCCAAAGGAAGACAGTAAAAACTCAGGCATCAATACTAAGAATTTGTAATATTTAGCTTATAAAACCTCATTAATTAAAGTAATATTTAATAATTACATGTCATTGTGGACAATAGAAATATTGTGTTGAACAGACACCAACGTACCTATGTCTGCAGAGTTTAAATTCCAGCTAATCAGAAATAACAAAACACCTACAAGCAGGTGCGGGGGCGTGTGGTTCAATCCCTGGGCCTGCTGTGCCGCCCCACCCCTTGGGCACTCTGAAAGGGCAATTGATACTGGGCATGGTGGCATGCACCTGTAATCCCAGCTCTTGGGAGGCTGTAACCAGAAGGATCACTACAAGTTGTATCTAAGAGTAAGACCCTGAACACCCTGTAGACCCTTCTTTGAAATACCAAAAAAGAAAAAAACAAAACAAAACAAAAACAAGAAGACAAAATTCCCTGCTAATATGTATATCAAATGAAGAAATAGAAAAAATAACCAAACTACTAAAAGGTGAAGAGCATTATACTGAAAAAATAGGGGATTGTGTTTTGTGTTACTGAGATTACACACTGTTTCAACTGAAACTCTCTACAGAGGGATTTATTTATTCCATCCGTCTTTGTCTCTTTCTCTGTCCCTCACCTTCTGACCTGATTTAGACCATGAACATCCTGGCCTTAGTTCTGAATTTCAGTGCCCAGTCCAGATCATCTTTTTCAATTCACAACTGACACCTAGGAAAATCTGTTTAGTACAGTGCAAAGATCCTCTACACAAACAGTCAGTGGCTAAAACGAGGGATGTGTTGAGGTGCTAATGGGGTAGGTTGGGGTGATTAATTAGAATCCTGTGACACAAACATTGATAATTACCTGTCTTGGAAGACTTAAGTACTTGCATACACAAAGTCTAGCCCCTTAAATGTTGTCATTATATTAAAGCCTTCATTTTGTAAGGGAAAACACTGTTCTCAGTCAACATACAACCTTGCTTAAATTTTCTTGGATACAAGATTTATTAGACAGGCTCTGGCACAATGACATGTAACTGGATTTTCCAGATAAGACTTTGGAGGAAAGTTTGCGCAAAGGGGAAGAAGTGGAAAGCATAGCACTTGTGTCCTTGGCATCGATATTCTCCTTCCTCAGACAACAGACAGTGCTGGGATGGCTAGCTGTCTCAAAAGCACTGAGCATCCTCCCAAGAATAGAATTCCAAGCGCTAGTGAGCTGAAACAAAAAACCAAAAGGTGATCAGGTCCTTATACTCATGGGAAAACTACAGCACAAGCCCTGAAGTGTCACCTCCAGAATATTATGATGTGACGAAAATAAACTTTCTGTGCAATTAAACCACTATACATTGAGTTCTCGGTTATTGTAATGAGTTTTTGATACATTATTATATCAAAGTAGATTTTGACTAGCTGACAAACCAAGATTTTCCTTCAGCAAGTATTGGTGACAACAGTAATCAAAATACAAATGTAAAAATATTAATGTACAAAATGCAGATTAAATCTGTGAAAAATTAGAAGCAAGCATGGAGAATTATGTAAACTACAATACCCCTTACACACCATAAAATGTTTAGATCAATGTAAATAATTTTAAAATAAACTTTGTGCAGTGCCTTGAAATGATTAACATACTATAAACATCAAATTCATGGTATAAAAAGACTAGAATTCAAGCTTAATGAAAAACATTTAGCAAATAACAAACAAAATTTTACACAAACATGAATGCCAACTTTGTGCAAACAATAAATAATCTCAGATTGATTAGATAAAAATGCTAGTTAACTGAAAGAGATGGACATAGACTACAAGGGACACACAAATCTAAGAATGGATTACAAGAATGTATTAATAAGATACTGTATATAACCATCTTTTGAGTGTTAATATTTATAACAATAAATTAGGAATCATCACAAAAATGCTAAAGCAGTCTATTATTTAGGCTTGAAAGCAATAAAGGTCAAGCAGTAACCAACATTCATGCACCAAACAATATAGTACCCCCAAACACAAAAGAAATGTCAGAGACTTGGTATTTATTAGGAAAAGTCATAGAAAATAGTATTGTTCTCCTTATCAGGCTGTGATAGCAATGAGTACATTATATAAAATTCAAAAATACCTCCAAAATATGTAAAGAAAAAGATAGGTTGAGTATCATGTGAACCTGAGTGCAAATTTGGATCCAGGTAAAATGCTAATAATACTGAAGTTTCCAAAGCTCCCTGTGGTTAGAATTAAAGAAGGAGGAGGAATAGGAAGAAGTAGAGGAAAAGGGGAAATGGAGGTAAGGAGGAGACTCAGAAAAGATGTAGAAAGGCGAAGAAAAAGCTAAAACAGGTCCTGTAATGGATCATTGTATGCATTAATTCACTTAGTCCTCACATGTGTCTCATTTTATTTTAGAGATGAATATACTTTTAGAGGAAGTTTCCCCAAGGACACATGAAAAGGTATTGTGATTTTGTTTATAATATTATCACATTTTCTTTTTCTAATGTTTGAAATTTTTATTTAGAGACAGTTTATTGCATTGGGACAAAAAAATCTATAAAAATCAAAAGGTGAAAATCTGTACTGGGAGAAACAAAATAATAAACTATGATTAAGCTAAATTTCTTCATTGAAGAGTCAAAACATTATTCTACCTCCTGCTTAAAATTTCCTGATAGCCAATAACAACAGTTCGCAATTTCAATAGTTGTAGAACTGAAAGTGATCTGAGTGAGACTATTACTAAGATTATTCACACTTGTTTTCCAACCTGAAAATCATAAAGCACAGAGTGTCACAGGCTGAAGAAGATAAAAATGCGTGCAGCTTCGGCACAAATTATATGATGTGGGTCAAGTATAGTTCAAGACGGGCATCTTTCCACTTTTGTAAGGTAACTATTTGAAATCCTTTAAATAATTATTCTCTTCAAACATTTTGAAACAAGAAACTTGCCTTTTGATTGGAACTATGTGTTTCATTATAAAGATGGAACACGATGTTCTGGCTTACATATTCTCTGCAGAAGGAGGTCCTTTTTTGTACTGAATTTTTAGCATATAGTAAAGATCCAGATTGTAAAAAATTAATTTCAGGCATGACAGACTGGAAGTATATATTGAACAGATCTGGGAACAGAAATGATGCAAATGCCTTTCTCCCAGCTTCTGAAAATTATGTAATGGACCAGAATTTCAAGATAGACTTCTGTTTGAGTGCAACATGGACTCTCAATCAGAGCATGGCACCAAAAAATGACATTTGGAAAGCAAACTGCAAGGCAGCTCTCCGCAAATGGCAGGCCCATGAGCACCGAATCTGGAGAGGCCATCACATCCAGTCCTCAGGACACGCGTGCACATCTTAGTTATTAGTGATGGTAAAAGGGCTAAGATAAAATTCCCCTGAATGAGCAAGAACAGTAAAAAATGGACTCATGAAAGGAAGAAGACCAGTGATACATTAAGAGCCAGAAATAAAAATCAATGAAATTGTTTTAACTCATCAGTGTGTTGCAATTACATTTAAAGAATTACATAATTTGTTCAGTCACGATGATAATGGTAACATGTACTTTGTTTTATATTGATTTATTTATTATTTAGTGTTTCTACCTCAAGTAAAATAATGCTGAAAAGCAGGCTGACAAAAAATACTTGAAATATTTGCACCTTCCCAGTCTTCAGCTGTTTATAACACGACAGCTGCAAAGAGGGCAGAGGTGCTAGCCTTTGCTAGTATATAAAAGTTTTGCTCCAAACTTTTTGATGAAGTATGCATATGCTCAATAAAACTATTGAAAGTGAGTAATTCTAATATATGAAGGAGTAAGCCCATTTACATTTATGCACATATATCAAGAATTACATAGCTTCATAAAATAAGAAGACTATTAATACAGCAATGGATGGACTTGGAGAAAAGTTTTCTTGGACCAGTCTGCCTATAAATTATCTAAAAGTCCAATTCAGCGCAATGCAACTCAACAAATGTTTGTCAAAAGCCTGCTTTGTGAAATGTTCCCTCAGAAGGGTTTTTAGGAAAAGGAGTGCAAAAGAAAATCCAAGTTCTTTAAAAAGAAAGAAATGCATTCACCTATTCAAAAAGTATAAACAAAATGCTTTGGGAATTTCAGGCCCTTAAATGTCTGAAGTATTATCAGAGACTCCATGGCAGGGCTGGCATTGGAGGTAGCGCAATCAGAAAGGGGAAACATTCGGCAGAGAGAGCTCTGAGCCCAGGTGAAACTTGAGGGCGAGGGTCCTCTCCTCTCAGAACAGTGCCTACAGCCAAGCTCAGGGAAGTCAGCAACTCCCTTCAGCTCAGTGCACAGAGAACAAAGGCTGTAGGAGACAAGGAGGCTCACACACAGTTTTGCACTCAAGAAATGGTTTGTAGACAAGGCTCCTCTCTGAGAAGCTCGTGTAAAACATTTTCTCTTTTTTATATCTTGCTGAAGAACCACATACTCTTACCTATTTTCTCTTGGTTTTTTTTTATTTAATAATTTTATTGAGAATCAAATAGCGATGAGACAATTTCAAAACTGATGAGTATGGCAGTCTCAACAATTAATACATTGCATATTGTTCTCTGCTTAGTGGTTATTCATAGTATAAGATGCAGACATGATATCCTGTCCAAACACTATTAGTACAAATCTTGTCTCTCATTGAATTAAGAGAAAGTAGCTGTATATTTATCCTAACTGTTTTGTATACACAGATACAAAATGGTCCTTTATTGGTGCCCCCTTTTTTTGTTTAGTTTTGTCAGAGATGGGTATTCCATTTCTTATCTATTTTCTTATTTTTCAATTATTGTATATTATGATGCATTCATTTTAAATAGACCTCAGCTAGCTTTGTAGATGTTAGAGTAAATCGTTGCACACATACACAAGAAGAAACATGAAACATTGTCTGCTGCTCTCAAACAGGGAGATTAAACTTTTGCTAAGTAGAGAGGGGTCCAGGAGAAGGAGAAGGCAGAGGGAAGGATGGCAACAGGGAATAAAAAGAATTGAGATGTGTTGTGCATGCATATCGACTCCTCATGAGAAATAAATAACAAATAATTTCAATAAAAGTTAATAAATAATCTAAATAACAAGTAACTTAAATGATGATATAAAAAAGTATTTAAACTATTACCATCCAATGTCATGGAAAAAAATTTTATAGTAATCTTTCAAATATTGTAAGGTATCTTTCAAAAATTGTAAGTAATCTTTCAAAATATTCTTATTCTGTAAAATATTTTTCTAAAATTTTTTCAGAATGACTCTGACTAGAGCCATCTTCAAGATAACAGATAGGTGAAATTCTGTGCCACGGAGATTCCCAATTTAAATGGAAATTCTCCTCTTTCTCATTACCAAAAAGAAATACTCCAGAGGGTAAGACACGTGTTATCCAAAATAAAAAAGACAAGCAAACAGAAGAATGAGATAATGATAAAATAGAATAAAAGAAAATGAGAGAATATATATATATATATATATATATATATACACACATATATATAATTAACTCAACTACTTCTGTGATTTATTAAACCAAAATATTTTAATGTTACAGTAACCAAAATATATTTATAAAATTTGAAAGTATGATACATACTTTACATTCTCATTGTTTCCTTACCTTTGTACATTATTCTGAATAGGCATTGTACTTAGTCATGATATTCTTAGGGCTCTAGAGTCTGCTAAGGAGATTGAAGCTCAGTCTCCATTCTAAGGCAAACAATGCACTGTCTACTTTTTTTAAAAAAAGACCTCCCTTTTTGTTCTTCTACTTTTGCTTACAGCAAATGGATGAACAGATGACCATAACAATGTGGTGGGGATAGAAATTCCGACCCATTCTTGGATCCCTTCCTGCCTTATCATTCTGATCCTCTGCTTCTGTGTTACCTTCCACGTTAGTGGGGGCCCTTTGCGTCCTCATGGTCACCTTCTCTCTCCTCCAAAAGCTCTCAAATAAAATGGCTATGATTCTTTTATGTCTTCCTAAGGAACCAAGCAAAACACCTTGTGGCTATTAGACCTTTAAAACTCTCAGGAATCCTGTAAGTAGGCAGCATGTTTCTCATGCATTCTTTTGCTTCTTCCTTTTCCACACAAGTATTCTCTGGTGTGTGTGTATGTGTGTGTGTGTGTGTGTGTGTGTGTGTGTGTGTGTAAATATACATATACATGAATGTTTAGACATATATACACTACATGTGCTCATGGATCTGGAACTGTATTCCTACTGATTTCTGTTGAAGATTACAGCCTTCTTTGGTTTGTAATCTGCCTTTGGATTAGATTATACAGTGGCTAAAGAAGGTGCAAGAGTCTTGCTCGTATTATCTGTAGTGCCCCACAGAGCCTGCATTTCCTTTCTTACCTAATGTAATAATGTAACATAGCAGTTACTCAATAAACTATTATTGATCAAACAACAGAAGCTGCCCTGCATTTACCTAAGAGTAGCCAAATAGAATCCTACAGGCCTTGCCTCCTTACAGTTCTCATTCATTAGTGCCCACACAGTTGCTTTTGACTGTGACTGGTATTTCTTCTGCTCATTGCATTTTGCTCACTTTTAAGCACATTTTAAGGAAATTTGCCTATGACTAAGAATACATTCTGAAAGTGTCAAATCTGATTTTGTATACCAAAACTGATCATACATTAAAAATTGCATTACAAATTACCTTTTGTAATAGGAAAACCAAGAAAGAAATTTTTTAGGGGTCTTATTTTTGAGTTGATACTAATTAGATTTTTTTAAAACCAAGTTTAAAGCTCACACTGCTCTGGCTTGAGCACTGCCAAATGATAATCCACTATGACATACATTTCCTATAGCAATAACTTTTTGGCAGATAAACTCCCCAATGAGAAATGATTCCTATGCTAAGATGAATTTTGTGATAGAGCGCAAATGAAAAAAAAAAAGAAGTAACAGAATTTAAAAAATACTCCACCATATAATGAATCCCTTTTCCATGTTTACTGAAAGTGCCTAAATCCACAGAGGGTAAAAAATGAGTCCATAATGAAGAATACACCACAGATTCTTCATGGACCTTGGGAGGCTGATAAACTATCTGATTATTATTTACACTGAAATTCATTCCTAGAAATCATGTATCCTTTCCCTTCATTATGCAATGCTGTCTTGGGCCTGGGAGTCTAGAAATGTGGAAATTATAACACTTTGACACGCCATGTAAATGAGGAATCACTGTAACATGTTATTTAAATGAGGTTTGGAACAAACATTGACTGGGGAAGTCTGAAAAACTTATAACGAGATTACCTCATAACTTTTTTTATTCGAGTATTCTTGTATTCCCCCCACCAGTCATCTTCTAATTTCAACAAGAACTCACAGCATGCCAATTTAGCTCTCCAGCACCAGTGCTATACAGTGTCTTGCTGGGGCAATTAGGCAGGAGCCCAGCTTGTCCTTTGAACTGTTCCTTCTTTTCTTTAGATAATATTAGACTTCAGGGAATCTTGTCTCTCTGGGGGAAATATGCAAGCTGGAAATTATGGGTCTCAATCAACAAGATTTTTCACATTGTCAGTTCTGAAGTGACAGTGGCTTGGGTAGTAGAGTGTCCATGTTAGTTATTTTCATGATTTGTTGTAAGGCCTGAGTCCAGGATGCTTCGGAGAAGCCTTAGGAAAAATTCAGTGGAAACATTTCTTTTCAAAATCAAAACCAAAGTTTATTTTTAAAATATTACAACTAGCGCAGAATAAGTGACTGCCTATGAATGTGGAAAAGAAGAAAAAAATGAAAATATTTCATCCTTAGACCTGAAATCCATCATCGATTGAATTTTATTATCATGCATTAGAGATCAAAAACACCAGAAATAAAGAAAGCATAGGTTATAAGGGTAACTACAAGTTCAGATCTTTTTATAAATCTCTGCCAGATAAGCTAAACATAAAAATAGAATTTATTCAAAGTAAAATATACATTCATCTTTGTACAAGTTAAGAACTATTAGCAAGAAGTAGTGGAGAGACCTTCTGTAGTGCATCTAGCTCCCATAATTTCTATGTATTTTGAAATTCAGTCACACACCCCATTCCTTTTTCTATTACCTTTTCCCCTGTTACTTCTTTTTCTAAACTTGTTGCTGTAAATAACCATTGCATGTCAAGATTTTTTTCTTTAAAGAAAAAAGTAGATCTATCTAATGGAAAAACATAAAGCCTCCACAGTCTACAAACTACAGTGAACAAAGAACTGTCACTGGAAGAATCTGTCCAGAGAACCCAGACAGCCCCACCCTTAAGAAACCAATGAATCTCCTCAGAAGCTCTTTCAGGCCCCCTTGCTCTCCAAATAGCCTTCTGGAGAATTTCCCAAGGAGAGTTCTTCCCAGGGCACTTGGGAAAGGTCCTTTCATTAGGGTGGGCTTTTGGAAACGGAGCGGCTGAAACAGATCATTAGGTCAAGTTTCTAAACATAGCCTGCCATGCCATATACTTTATTTCTGACAGGGGGAAAAAGGAAAACAGGAAAAAAATTCATCATCACAAAGCAGGAGAGAGCTTTCTCAGATCCAGGCATGGCTATGTGAAGGCCAAAACGTATTGCTATTGGATTATAGAAAGCTCTAGCTTATAAATAGTCTCACTTCCAATGTTGTGTTTCCTGAAACCATTTCCCCAAATAGGGCCTTACATCTTTTGCAAATGTGAGCTTTCTCATTTACATGGATAAAGGAGCAAAAGGCAAATTATGCTTTCATAGCTCCTAGGCGTCTTCAAGGGAAGAAAACCTACTTGTCACAGATATTTGCCCCAGTACATGACACTGAGAAATCGTTTGGCAGGAAAGCAGTGGAATGGGAATCCCAGGCTTCTCACAGGTGTCCGGCAGAGGTGTTTGAGACAGACCTGGAGGGCACTGATTTAAAATCAGGATGGCTAGGGGAAGGTGCTACGCTCTCATTCTTTCTTTTCTAAGTCAAAGCCATGCTTTACTTAACAATCTTGAAATATGCTCCTTGGCTTTAAGTCCTGCAAAGTACATGGCAAAGCACTATTTTCTGGGTGCATGTAGTATTGTTTCTGTGCAGACACTTGGATATCTATAGATACCTCTGCTTTCTATAGTCATTATAGCCTGTTTTATTACATAAAGACTCATTTTTCTCACAAGGCTAAAATCTGAAGTCAAATATTCCTGAGTCTAATAGTTTCTTCTCCAATCTTTCATTCTTTCTCCATCCCTCGTTCCATGAGGCTGCTTGCTGGCCTCTACTATTTCCAGGTCTTTAGAGATGACCAGCATCTGTAGCCCTTGAAGACCCAGAAGTGACTGGTGGCTTTATGCTTCTTGGACCTATCCACTCTGGCTGAGAAGCTTCTCTGGAGAGACATTTGTACGGAATTCTTGGCATTTTCTCTTCCAAGTCATGACATTTTGATTGGTAGATACCTATTCTTGAGGCTTAGGTGCTATGAATTCATTTTGTCCTGGAACCACAGAGACATGATGATGTATGTCTATAGCTTTCAGCAGAGTCATCTGAGATTAGCTTATTTCTGCCCTCATCTTCCATCCTCAAATCTCCAGACTCCATAAAAGCCTGAGGTGTATGTAAGTTGGGGGAATTGCAGAGTTCATCTGCAATCCCTTCAGGGGTGTTTTCTTTTTCTCTGGCCTCCACAAATTTTATTGGCTTTTCTGGTGATTGTGGATTAGGAGAGAATGCAAAGGAGGCCCTGGGACTTAGAGTCCTGGTCCCTAAAAGTATCCTGGCGTTTGGAGAAGCTTTAGGAGGAGCACGATGAGTCCTACTAGGACACATTGAGTCCTCTGGACAGAGGCTCTCTTTGGATGTTTAAGTCCTTCATTGCAGGTGTGGGTTTGGAGCATCGTTTCTGGGACAGAGGAAGACTATTCTGAAGGTGAGCTGGGGAGTTGGGAGCAAGGGAGAACTTCCTTCTGGGACTTGTCACCCTCAGTGGTGGGAGGGTGGGGACTGGGTTGGACTCTTACAGACTGGTGGTTCTTCTACCCCAGAGGAGTTGTTCAGACCATTCCTTTTCAATTCTCTCATCTTTTAAAGACTCGAATTTAAGAATCCTCTTCTTCCTGAGCTGCAGCAGGTATCAGCTCTTCCTTACTTGCTGAGACAGATTCATTATCACTGACCCAAGGAAGTGCAGAGGGTCTGGCTGGTGAGGTAAGAGGGCTGGAGATGGTAGATGTTGAGCTGTGTGAAGAGGTGCTTGCTGTGCATCTGCTGCTACTTCGCCGTCCCTGCTCCACAAGGACTCTTGGTCTACCCACCACCTTGTAGAGCCTTACACTTCACCTTGCTCATCACTTTGTGGGACACATCTCTCATCTGTGATAGATTTTGGAAGATGGTAATATAACAGCCACGGGGACTACAATAAAGAGATTACATTTCCTCTAGTAGCTCCAGGTTCAGAGCTTCAAAAACAAGCTGGAGTATGTTGAACTCCTTGTTTGCCTCGACACTCTTGGCTTCACCTTTTATTTTAGCTATCTGCAACTTCCCTGGGTGGGGTCAGGCACCTCCGAGTCCATAAGTTGTTGATCCTGCTTTGTAATTCTCTTCTTAATCTTGCTGAACTGGGTGCCACAGTTTTCCATGGGCCTCAATTCCTGGTGAGCCAATTTCTCTTTATAGTTGTCTCAGAGACGATCATGATTCCCTGCAGTGTTCTCAGCTCCTCATACCCATCTCACTCGCTCCCGTGGACTCCTGTGGGGTCTTTGACACACCTCAAACTTCCAGGCATCACTGCCTGCACTAAGCAAGGACTTCAGGCTCTTCTGTGGCTGGTCACCTTAGGACTGCTGTTGGCAGAAGTTACCTGCTATTTGTTCACAACAAAGATTTTTATATGCATGTTTGTTTTACTTTGTTGTTGTTTACTGGTCTGGATTGATCGACTTATTTCACTGGTCTCATGTTTAAACATTGTATCAATGTTGCAATGCCACAACTAACTCCACAAATCCCTAAATTTACCATGAACTGGCATACCATATGACTATCAATTAAAACTTAAATATAAACGGTTATTTAGGAAATCTTAAATGACATATTAAATGTGTGGGACTACACTATGTAAAAGGGAATTTCATACTGTTGTGATAACTGAAAGTTAAAATTTTTCATGTGCACAGAATTTGGTTTCACCTAAGAAAAAATATTTTGTTCTAATTTTTCTCTTGGTGGATCATTAAAACTGTCCATTTGCAACATGAAACCTGATGCTGCCGAGATCCCTTTGATGCCAATCTTAGTTCAGGTGACTGCTGCAGCACCTTCCTGTCTTTCTACCTTGGAACCACACAATAAGTGTATTTTCACCTACTGTTAGGAGTGTGTGTCTTCTTGTTCAGTTTCTACCATTGTCTTAGTTACTCTTCGCTTGTTGCTGGGACAAATACCCAACACTCAAAATGAAGGAAGGAA
>NDGM011176972.1:0-15629 GCA_002564305.1 Octomys mimax | reverse complement strand
CACTACTAGATCAGACTCATAGTGATCCACCTGTTTACAGCTTCCCAAGAGCTGGGATTGCAGGCATGTGCTACAATGCCCAGTCTCAGTTGCCCTTTCAGTATGCTCTGGGGGCAGAGCCAGCATGGCAGGCCCAGGACTTGAACCCCAGCCCCTGTGTCTGCTTGCAGGTGCTTTAATCCACTGAGCTATTTGGCCGGCCCTTTCCAGTCCCTTCTTATTGTTATGGATATTACTTTGGGACACTGGATGACAATTTACATTTTCTTGGACCTTCCGATTTCCATTGCAAGTGAAAGGGATCCACCCACGTTGCTCTGATTTTCTTTTTGTCTAATGGTAATCTCTCAAGTGAACAGAACGTGCCTTTCTGCCCTCAGTCTCTTTTTATACTGAGAAAGGAGGTAGGAGTCACTGCCCACACTTGTGTAGCTGTCTCAGAAGAGAAGTTGCTATATCTTTAAGAGGGACTCTAGAGCAGTAAGTATTTTTCTTATTGCCTTTTGCTTATCACCTTCTTCCTGTCTTTTACTTCAAAAATTCTGCGAGGTGTTCAGTATAGCTTTTTACATGTGTAATTCAGAAATACTTGTGTAATTTTGCTGTCTCACAGTAGGTACTCCCATCTAGTGCCTTTGCACTGGCTTGAGGGATTGAATGGCACATAAACTATTGGTGCATGCATCTTTGTTTTTTCCCTTGCTTTCAGATAGACAAACAAAGATGCATATGTTTTAACATACAAATAGAATATTTTTCCTTCATATGTTTCCTCCACACTCTAAAAACAATAAACACTTTCAATGATTTTATTCAACATGTATACCAAATTCATTTCAAGTAAATAGCAAGCACAAATATGAAATCATAATATTGCACAGAAAGATTTTCCCAGACATTCTGACCCCTGTTGCGCAAACTCATATTTTTGTTGTTTTAGGTCAAAGAGATTATAATCAATTGTATCATGTTTTAAAATATTACCAGCATTCTCCATGGTATGCTCTCTGAAGGAAAGTTATAGTTCTCTGTCACATTGACATGTGTTTTTGCGAAGTGCCTAAGACTTTTCTCTGGTCAATGAAATATAAGCAGAAGCAATGTTATTCCCTTCTGCATAAAGTCACAGCTGCTTCAGTGAGAATTTTCTGGCTTCTATGGCTTTTCTGGGTTCTTAGCTTCCATTTTCAAAGCAATTGGAAATCCTCCATCAGCCTCAGTAGGTCTTGGAGTAAAGAAACTGTAAAGCAAATCTATAGATGACAGATAACAGACATTACAGGATGAGAGATGCCCAGGCAAAGATGCTACAGGTGTCCAGGGAGGCTGGTGGAAGCCCAAATCCAAACAATGATAATGACAAGCAAACCCATGAAAAACTACTGCTTTGGGTGGCATTTAGAAAGTAAAATTGGTGGATGGCATTGACTCATTGAATTAAGTGCAAAGGTGGCAATGCTTGAGTTCTAATTAGTATTACATCATGCTTTGCATTTCCACAGCTTTGTGATAAATTTTATTTCATTTCCTGTTCTTCTATCCATTCTTTGGGAACAGAGGAACCTTCCTCTAATATCATTTCGGTGATGTCATATTTTTTTTCTCAACATGCTTTTTGAGGCTTCTCATTGCTAAGATGCATATCTTACCACTTTAGCATTCATAATGTGTTCTAAATTAAATAACCATGTCTTAAAGGATTTACAATCTGAGGTACAGGGTCTCAGCATAAATCCTGAGGGGATTTCACTGATCTTATCAGATACAAAAGCTGCAATTCTTATTGCATAGGTCTTGCTTTATCTTGGTCTTAACCATCCAGCAAAAGTATAAAAATGAAGTATAAGAAGTAAAGCCATGGTGTTATGTTGAGCTGTAGGGGACTCAGGTCAACAATTTCTGACATTGCAGACTTTTAGAATACTTTGCTGAGTTAACACACCTACAATATTAAAATGATTGAACTAAACAAAAAAAATGGGATGCAGATGAATGTCCAGTTTGTATCTGTGTTTTCAAAATGATTAGGATAGATATATAGTTACATTCTCTTCATTAATAGAGGGATTTGTTCTAATAGTGTTTGTAAGTAGGATATCATGTCTGCATCTTGTACAACAAATAACCACTAGAAAGAGAGTATGCAATGTATTAATTATTGAAACTGTCTTACCAATTTGATTTGAAACTTTCTCATTGCTATCTGTTTCTCAATAAAATTATGGAAAAATAAGATAAATAAATAACCATGTTTTGTCTTCTAGGCCATGCCTTCTTTGAAGAAAGCCTAATGGTTCCTTATGTTTTCTTCAAACTAGTATTCAAGTATATAGCTTGTCATCTTTTGTGAGGCTTTTCCTTTGCTGTAGCTCTTTTTCTTAACACAGTTCAGTTTAACTAAACTGTCTTAGTCAAGAGAGGCTAAGCTCGCTCCTGGCAACATATGTTCCCAATGGCTCTAGGGTAAAGAATGAATAAAAGCCATGTCGTCCTTCCACACTGCAGATCTGTCTTGAAGCAGATGAGACTCCAATGTTGTCTTCATTGTTCTGGGCTTGATAGAAGAACATACAGACTCACATTCGCTCTTTGATATTCTCCTTGGAGATGACAGTGTTCCTTTACGTTTCTTTATCTCAAAGTGAGTTAGAAACAAGTCTCTGAGGAAAAGTGCTTCTCATCCTGTCCTACCAAACGATCAAATGTGTAAACACACATCCACACACAGACATGCACACAAACACACAAATACATGCAGACACAATGTATGCAGCACAATTTACTAAATCATTGCTTTTGATCTACTTCAAATCCCACTGACTTCATTCATCTGACCTTGTTCATCACACCTTCACATGTTCTTCTTTCTCAAATGTTACCATTTGTACTAACCATTGTGTGGATCTGATAATGACCTAGCCATAAGCCAATCATTTTTAAAAGGGACAAAGAATAAGAATTTTAGGCTTCAATCTGTGTCCGCCTCTCATGGGTAGGCTTAACTGTCAACTCACTTGAGTATAAGATGTCCAGAAAGGTAATTGTATTACACAGGGGAAGCATGGTCATCTGCTGGTTAGTGCATTGATGTTCATAGCTGAACGTACTGCTAGGAAGTGGGACACAGTGGTAGAGCTGGGCACAAGGATTTGGGGGCACATCCCTTGTGTGCCCTTGCCCTCTGCCTCCTGGCCCCTATGATGTGAGCATTTTCTTCCTGCCATGTCTTTCTACCATGATGTCGCTGCCTTGAGTCCACCAAACCATGGGCTGAAATCTGAACACATGAACCAAATGAACGCCTCCTTCTTTACATTGTGGGTGCTGCAAATTTGGTCACAGGCAGAACAGAAAGAACAAGCCTCCCTGAAGCCTTATCTCTACAGTTGCAGAGCGACAGGAGCCATTAACACTGTGCAGTGGAAAGTGGCTGCTTTTCAATAAAACCTTATTTTATGACACAGGCAGTTACACTTCTGTCGTTGTTCTGGTGTGGAGTGCATGGTATAACTTGCACTCCTGGGGTTATAGCTTGAAATGTTTGGAGGGATCAAACTCATCGGTGGGAAGACACAGGCTGCCGAGGGTTCTCTGAGTAGCCAACTCAGTTGCACAGGGAACGATTTGAGAATTTACTTTCTTGATAGTTTCCTGTGAAATTTCTGCTAGAGTCATTGACTTTCACCACAAAATGGGGTGTATTCAATGACTTGTTATGTGTTTGTTACAAATGAATTAAAGAAATGACTATTTTTGTAGAAAGCCCAGGAAACATGTTTACTTTTCATGTTGTCTCAATGTAGCCTTTGCCTTACAAAAGCCAGGTGGCTCCACTTAGCTAGACTGCCATGAATAAAATTTTATTGGCTGCATGAATGGATTACAATAGAGTTAGCATTCACCTTTTTTATAGTGACACAGCATACAGTGCTGTAAATATTACATTTTCCATGCTTCCTTCACTTGATGGACAGGTAACAAAATTGTTTTGTTTATAAACTCTCCCTGAGCTATTTTAACTTGTCCTGACACACAAAGCCTGGCTATACCAAATGTATCAAGCTATTCTCAGTGCTCCAGTGGAACAAAAGATTCATAAAGACATGTTAATTTTATTTGTATTCAATGATGACATTGAAACTATTATTTGTGTACTTTAAGCTTCCAGTTGTACTTATTCTTATACATATTTTTAAGATTGTTTTGAGACTCTTAACTCTTGAGGTATTTTTACCCAGATAAAATGATTCCATCAAATAGTGCGGCAGTCTTGATATAGAATTGATAAAACAACAGATTCCTGAAGAGAAAATAAATGATCTCAGATGAACTTGTTTAAGCAAATTTAATTCCACAAATAGCAATTTAGTAGTGAAAAAATAAGACAGATTTTATGAATAAAGGATACTTTATGGTTTGGGTGTCTATCGTGGAACTGTTCACATTATTTTCAAAAGTAGTTTTTTTATTATAATATTTTATTACCATTACAATATCTTATAAGGCTTTGAGTAATTACTAAGCAAATTCTCTCAGGTAAAACAATTATGGAAACCTTAAAAAAAATCTAACAATATATAAGGATGAAAACTTTGAAACAGACCAGACCAACATAGTAGACTGAATAATTGTTAGCTCCTCATGGAACATGACCCACGTGAAATCAGCCTACAAACAGGTGAATGATTTAGGACAAACCCGTGTCTATGATTAGCACCAATTATCACCTGATTCTTGTTCAGATGTGCGTGGGTTTTTTTGTTTTTTTTTTTTTAATAAGACAGTTTCTAGGTTATTGGATTGTATTGTGTTGTTCCGCAGAATAAATGAAACAAGCTGCTTACTGAAGCTCCGAATCCAAGTCTTTGGCCTCGGGGTCCTACCAGTTCTCTGATCTGCACGAGACCTAAAGCATCCAGGAACCCCAGCTGCAGTCGCTGTCCCAGGCGCTGACCCAGGCGCTGTCCCAGGTGCTGACCCAGGCTCTGTCCTAGGTGCTGTCTCAGGTGCTAACCCAGGCAGGCGCTGACCCAGGCGTTGTCCTAGGTGCTGTCCCAGGTGCTGACCCAGGCGCTGTCTCAGGTGCTGACCCGGGCGCTAACCTTGTCTTAACCAGCCTCTTCACCCTCTGCTGAGCTCCTTGATGAACCTTCAGAGAGGCATGCAATACCCCCGCTCCTACCAAGCGTTCGACAGTGAACGCCAGGGCAGAATCCCAACCACCAAGCCACCTCACGAAGCAGAATGCAGTTACTTTCCTGGCTCGACCCGGGCAGCCGGCACGCCGCGCTTTGTTTTGAGGGCGGGGAGCTGGCGGAGGCGTCCGGGCCCCCATTGGCTGGCGGCTCAGGCTGCGCGGCGGAGCCAGAGGAGCGGGCTGCGGGCTTCGCAGAAGGGGGCGGCCTCTTCCAGGAAGAAAGTGGCGTCTGCCGCTGCCCGGCGGAGGATCTTCTGCGGAGGACCGGGCGCCGCGCGAGGCGGAGCGCTGCTCGGACCCGAGGCGAAGAGAAAGGCGCGAGAGACCCAGGCCGCCGCTCTGTGCAGCAGCCAGGTAAGCTGCCGCCCGGGAACTGCAGCAGGGGCAGCTGCGCGGCTCCGCCCGCCCGCGCGGTCGGAACCTGCAGGCGGGAGCCGGCCGCGGGCTCCCTCGCCCGGTGCGACGTGTGTGCGCAGCTCCGGCGGGGCTCCGCGGAGGAAACTTCGGGGCGTCCCGCGCAAGTCGGCGGCCCTGCGGTCGAGCCCGCTTGGAGGAGGCGCACGCAGGTTCAACTGGTTATTTCAAAATTGGGGTGTAGTGCTTTCCCGCGGAGGCTCGGGGCTCCGTGAGCTTCTGAAATACCGCTCCCGTCACCCGCTGCCCCGCTGACAGCGATCCTGTGCCACTTCATTGTTCATTTAAAAACACAAGCATGCGACCGTCGACACTGCTTCAACGCCCTACCTCCCGATCTGCAGAGCCTTTTGAGTTTCCTGCCACGAAAACTAATTTGGGATAAGTGAAAGAGCTGGCGGTTAGCGGTTGTGCTGTGAGTTACATAATATGCGTCTCCAAATTATCTTAAGGTTCTACTCACTTGATGGTAATGTTAAGGAGAAAGTGTATGCGACGGGAGACACGATAACAAATCGTGTTTTGAAAGAGACCTTCAATCATTTGGAAATATTTTATTTTTAACATCATTCATCTTTATTTTTTCCTACGTCGGGGTCGCAGTGACTTCAAAGCCTCCGTACTTCAAGGCGCTCGCTGCCTCTTCAGAGGCACAGTCTGTCCTCTCTGGAGAGACAACCGGCACGCTGTGGGCTCATTCTGTAACCATACCTTGATTTTGCCGTTTCTCATCAGGGCTTCTGACGCTCATTCACAAACCGCTCAGAAAGAAAATTACCTTGCGTGCTGAGGGGCAACAGTGTAAATGGGTTGCGTTCTGCATCTATGTTTATGGTTCTAAATTTCATTATATAGCGCCCGAACAGGAAAATACCAACCATGTTGAGCAGGTATTAGTTTGCTGTTGTTTAATCTTTGATGCACCCTTGATCAGTTGCAAAATCTGCAAGTAGCAGCAGACACAGATTTACCCAGAAATACTGGTCCTCGTTTTTTAATACCATCCTTAATTTATTCAATGATTCTAACCAATTTTAAATTTTTTATGTTTTTCAATGTTATTTTTAGAATGGGATTTAACAGCATAGAGTTATGTTGTAAATATTTCCTGGATTTCAGTAGAATGTCACTTCATAATTGAAAGGCAGATTGTTACTCTTCCCAAATCATGAGCCGTTGATTGACAAACTGTTTCACAGTGCTCAAGGGCACCACTACATGCAAAACAGGAGCTTTCATTTACTTGAGGAGCATATATGCCTACTCAGCAAGAAGGGTCAGGGACTCTTGCTCTATCTGCTATAATATTAAATTGAAAGTCAAATCTGATTCCACAATGTAACATATTTTTCCTTAATACTCTTTACTTCAAAGACTGACTTCCATGATTAACCTACTATTAAGCCTCTTCTTCATTAAAATATCTCCTTTTGATTTCCTGTTGTTTAAAAAACCTGCAGTTCCTTAATTCTTGACTTCTACTGCTAGGTACCACTTCCAAGTAGTAGGGAAAAGTTTTCAAGAATATATATATATATATATATATTATATATATATATAATTTTCTTATAACATACTTTATTTTTGTTGATCTGCTTAGTGACTCCATCATTTTAGAAAGTTCTCACACAAAGCAAAGGCTGAACTACTGTCAGACGAGGCTGTCATCTGTACCTCATGTACGGTGATGTGTAGTGAGTTTTTATTATAGCAAAAATTGTGCTGTGTTTATGGGGGGAAATCCCTGGTAGTGCCTCACATGATACACATATGATTCAACATGACGGCATCATTTAGAGATTGATCATAAAATTGCTCTTGAAAGAAGCATGCTTTTCCACCTGATATTTTGGCAAATCATACTTTGTATAATAGTTCACAATATAGATTAAAATCAATCTATTCTTTATCATTTTGAGGTTGATAAGAATATAAATCACACTTGTCTATTAAAATTCCTTATGATTCATACCCAATCATGCCTGCTGATGAAGTAGAACTGTAAATATTCTGCTTAAACTATTCATATGTGAAATGTGGGATAGGACTGTGTTTTCACACCAACATCATTCAGACATCATATCATTAAAATGAGCAGTTGTGATTGGAAGATGCACACAGTAATGTTTCTTTTTAGAAGTGAACCATGCTTTCATGTAAAAATATCAGGTGAAAGACCCGGGCAATAAAATGTCCCACTAATAGGCACTGTTGTAAGTGTCTTCATACTCCCAAAGAAAGTGTGATTCAAATGTCTTATTTAAGATATTATTCTGTTTGCCTTTTAACAAATTATTGCTCTATAAAAAGTAATTATGTGCTCCATTAACATGTCATCATTACCACATCAACAGATAACAATTAGTTTATAATGTAGTGTGAATTCATCATTATATTTATATTAAATTCCAAATGGAAAGTTGTTCATCTTTCCTGCTTAAGTTATTTTTGTCTTGTGAATAGGTTCAATTAATGTCAAGAAAAAAAGTATATGTAATTATTATCAAGGAATGAAATGTATTGTTTTCACATGGAAAACAATTTACTTATAATACATGGTTAGTGAACAATTTTCACTCATAGCTTTTAAAAGCACTTTAAATTTTGGCTTTGAGGCAATTTTTTTCTAAATTATTATGATAAAAGGGTGATATATGGTCACTGAACTTTAAAAGGAAAATGGGTATGTGTCTTGTGGTGCCTGTGTATAATTGTGGTCATTGAAAGTTATTTTTAAGTATCACATGATAAAATGACTCAATATGAGCTAATACTATATTTAGGAAGGACTCACTAAAAGTTTGACTTAAAAAACTGAACAATAGATGAATTACATGTAATATTTTACTTTTGTTGGGTACTGAATAGATGCTCTTTGAGCTGAATTGTTTATCACTTCTAATAGCACCTATTGAACTATAGAAATCAGAACATATCCTTGCAACTTTATAAATTTTGTTGTATCCATGCTTATTTTATTACATTATAGGTCATTATATTTAGAGATAAATGAAATATTTAATATCCTTCATTTACATTTTTACATTATTTTTCATTCATAAGTCTTACCGTGAGAATATTTAAGTTACTTAGCCATAAAAAAATTCACGTTACCTTGACTATAGGGACATATTATTTAAATAAAGTAACTTTCTTCTCGGTGTAATCACAGAGATGTGAAAAGAGAGGCAGTGAAACTACACAGTGGGAGCCTCTTTAGAAAACTACACATCGTACATATCGGCTCCTAACTGATGCACCTAAATGGCAGCATGACATACACTTAGCTCCAAGACCGCATGCCATCACTGGTGAGGCCTGCGTAATGAACACAGACTTTTCTATAAAAAAAGACATTAGTTTCAAGTACATTTAGTTAAACCTCAAAGTGCCTTATAAAATGGGTTCCATAATTTTAATTTTTGGGAAAATTATTATACTATATAGGAATATACCCTGTATATAAAGATAAGTGTCCTGATTTATTTTCTTTATGATTATGTGAAAAAATCAAAATGTGGAGACCAGTCATTTGTTTAAATTAGCATTTTGAGAAACAGTCTACTTTTGGTATTTTGGGACAAATTATTAGTCCTAGAGATATATGTTTACTTAGTATGTTACTCCAAAGATAATAGTCACTGATGATTATATCTTAATTCTTTTAATCCACTATATCTATAGAAGCTAGATATGCAAATTATAACCACAAGCAGAGCTGGCCCACTGGATTAGATGAAATGTAGTCTTCAGGATTGATTATGCACTATATATTTTACTTGGCATTGGGAAGGAAAGCAATCCTCAGGCCACTTATTTGAAAATTCAGTTTATTTAGGTAAATATTCTTTCAGTAGAGAGGAGAGACATGGAGACAGTTGGAAGAATCAGTGATTTTAGGTCATGATGACATTTTACTACCTTAATTCAAAAGGTTTAGGAGCAGCAGAATGAGGCTCATTTAAGATATGTAGGCAATGGATATAGACGCAAGGAAAGTCTGTAGTACATGTTTTCTTGGAAACCTAAACAATGAGATTAAATGGAATCATTAGCCCTGGGCTAGTCAGAAATAGAAAGGGAAAGAGGGACAGACCCAGGTCTTAACAAAGAAAAAATGTATAATATCCAGAACATAGGTAGGTGATCCATTTAAAATACTTCCTTAACTTCGATAATGTCAATTGTCTAGCATTCAAAAACAAATATTAAATTGTTTTATCTAATATTTAAGCATATATTAAAATAATATCTTGGGCTGGCAAGATGGCTCAGTGGACTAAAGTGCCTGCCTTGGCAGAGCACAGCGGCTGGGGTTTGATCCCTGGTGTGCCATGCCAGCCCCACCCCTGGGGTGCGCTGAGATGACACTTGCCTGTAATCCCAGCACTTGGAAGGCTGAAAACAGGAGGATCACTATGAGCCTGATATATGTAGTGGGCCCCTGTACGCCCTGTAGACCCTTTAGACCCTCTACTAAATACATAAAGATAATAATAATAATAATAATATCTTGAGCACAATGAAAAACTGTTAGTACAAAATCAGCCAAGATGTGATCATGGTTCAAATAATAGCTTTGAATGTAATGTTGAAAGTCCAAATGCTAGGGCCAGCCAAATAGCTCAATGGATTAAGGCGCAGGAGCCAGGGATTTGATCTCCGGGCCTGCATGCCAGCCCCACCCCTGGGGTGCTCTGGGATGGCAACTGAGACTGGGCGTGGTAGCGTGCTCCTGTAATCCCAGCTCTTGGGAGGCTGGAAACAGGCAGATTACTAGGAGTCCGATCTAGTAGTGAGGCCCTGAACACCCTGAAGACCCTTCCCTAAAAAAACAACAACAAAAAAAAGGTCCAAATGCTTTCTGATTGAAAACTAGAGAAAATTAATTATTTTAATTAATAGACTATTCTTCTGATGGGAAAACTTATTTATTTTCATTTATTTATTACTTATAAAAAATTATTTATGCTAATGAGAATAAAAGGTACTGTCCTTAGTACTAAAGTGTGTATGTATTCAAAATGTCTTCTGTGAGTAAAATATAAAAATAACTGAAATATGACTAGTAAGTGTCCTATATTGCAAAACACTTCAATCAATGATAAACTTCATGTACAATGGTTACCTCATGGTGCTATACATTTTTATTTTTATTTTATGCCTTGCTTAATTTATTTTAAGGGTATATTCTAAAGCATTATGCTGTGTTCTGTTGAGTAGCTTGATCCATCTGAGAATTACCACTTCTCCTGACTGAGGAGGAGGCAGTCCTGACTCAGTCCACTGGCTGATCCATTTATCTAAGTTTCTATAATTATGCTCTCTGATGTACACACAAGAACAAATGTGCCTAATGTTTTCTTTCTCTGAATGCCTCCCTGTCCTTAAGCAATGTGTGAATCTGTATTCCAAGTGAAATGTCCTCCTGCAACTTTGTGAGTCAATATTTTCATGAAGGGGTGCCCTTTCTCTAAGGAATGGGACTTCAGGCAGATTTTAAAGTAAGATTTGACTGAAATTCCACACTTGCTCAATGACTAGCAACAGGATCATGAGTGAAATGTGTGGAATACACTTTTGGCAAGACTATAAGCTATATATTTACTTAGTCCAGAATGACAAACTCAGAATTATTATGTCTCAGTTATTTTCTTGTTACTGGGAGAAAATCCCTGACACTGATATGTTAAAGGAGAAAAGATTTACTTCAGCTCATAGGTTTTTTTTTTTGTTTGTTTGTTTGTTTGTTTTGTTTTCAGAACCAGGGATTGAACTCAGGGCCTTGGCTTGCCAGAGAATTGCTTATTCTACTGAGCTATCTCTCCGGCCCGTTAGCTCATAGTCTGTAGACATTTCAGTCCATAGTTGGGTGTCTCCAAGATAGGACAGCATGGCAGAAACAGCCCATGGGATGGCAGACAGGAAGTAGCAAGTGCACCAGGCAGGTGATATATGTCCCTTTCTTTCTTTGTCTCTGTTCTGTATCTGTCTCTGTCTCTGTCTGTCTCTGTCCCTGTTCCTGTTTCCATGCTCACAAACCCATGCTTTCTATGTGCTATACCTGCAACAACCTACCTCTACTTACCAGGCTTCACTTCTCAATACAACACACAACTACAAATCCATCAGTGGACTGATTCAACATCACACACACAATATCACACATCTGGGTTTCAGTCACCCTCCCAATACCTCACCTTGTGAACACACGAGACTTTTGGGTGTATATCAAGACATAAAGCATTCCATTATCTAAAATGAGAGTGTCTTACAGTGAGATCTAATTTTCCTAAGCAATATCCAATATTTGAATTGAACTGCTATTATCAAATTTTACTATAGGGAAACCCAGTATGAGAATTATAGTTGTTGTGATAATTGAAGTTTTGTCAAATCATCTTACACACTTTGGCATTTGCTATATGCTTACAAATTAATGGTACAAATTTTATCTGTATTACTAAGATGCTCATTCTCCAACACTTTCAACATTTCATGTTTTTATTTAATAACCATCTTTAAATGCTTATAATTATATTTCTGTAATGGAAACAAGAGTAAAAATGAACATAAGTGTTGTTATCTGTGCCAGACCATAAGTTTATGCATACTTCCTTAAGCATACAGATAAGTAGGTGTTACTGCTTGAAAAACAAAACTTAAGTCTTGGGCTGTTCAAAATTCATTATGGTATTGCAAAAGCCCAAACTCATAGAGTTTCCAGTGGATTCTAAGGTGCAGAATTTTGGCAAATCATACATAACAGTGTACAGCAAATTTCTAAATCCAGAAATTTCTTCTTTTTTAACAGAAAATCTTTCATGCTCTTGTTATTTTCTAATTTCATTGCTCTTTCATAGTCCGTTCATTCTCATTCACCTCTGCTGAATCCTCTTTGTCTTCAGATGTACCTGAAAACTATATGATGACGTACATAATAACTACCATCATCCTGGGGCTGTAATAGGCAGAACTGGACTGTCACCCTAAAGAGGTGGGCTTGCCCAAGAGCCTAGGTATAAATGTTATCTCAAAGCTTTCAAAACCATGTTTTAATGTCTGGTCTTTGTATTGAGAATCGGCTTCAATCTCAGAATGCCTGTGCACCATTTCCCCTTTTGTGTCTGATAGTCATTTAAAATACAACTTGTTCAAAACTAAACGCTTGGTTTCTGTTCATCCTCACCACAAACTAAGTGTACTCATTTTTTAAATCTTCAACTCAGTTCTTTCCATCATAATCTCTCCAGCGCCACCAATCCATGGGATCACCTCTGAAGTATCGCTTCCCACCCTGAAACCTGCCCACATCAAGTGCAATATTGATTCTACAGGCCTCATAGCTTTATCATCTAAATAAATAATGAAATTGTGTGTCATTTCTTCCAAGTCAGTCACTTTTGAGCAATCAGTATCATCTCAAATACACAATGTGCAGTAGCTGCCAAATGATCTTTCTGCTAAAGCTTTTACAATTTCATGTGCCCCTTCCCAATTCATTGTACAGTAGGCAACTGTTATTTTATCATCACTAAGAACTTCCCATGAATTATAGACAAAAACTAGCCAAAATATTATTTCTCTTCTCCTCTCCTCTCCTCTCCTCTCCTCTCCTCTCCTCTCCTCCCCTCCCCTCCCCTCCCCTCCCCTCCCCTTTCCTTCCCTTCCCTTCTATCCTTTCCTCCCATTTAGTTTCTTATTTTTCTCATTATACTAAGTTCACTCATGCCACACAGCTCTCACACTCATCTAGCCTCTATATACTTCATATATATTTTTTGTTTTAATTGCTATTACTTTGCGGTAACATTCTCTGTCCGTTGCATTTAAATAATGCTTCCTTTTCCAGTGAAATATTTATCTTTCTTTAGTTTTCCTTAAATGACACAACATAATAATATATCATGACATGATACTTCATCATAGGCAATCCTCAATTTAAGATGATTTGAATTAACTTTGTTTTACTATATGATACTGCAAAAATGACATGTATTCAGAAGGAAATGTTCTTCATTTTTATTTTTTCCCAGGTAAGTCATATTTGGTACACTCTTCATATTTGACAGGCCTAGTAAGACTGTACTGCTAGTAAACCAAGTTATAAAAAGCTTTACTATATGTCCTATAGGCCACCTGCCTATTTTGTTATTTATGATATACACACATGGGATTATTTGTTATATATATATATATATATATATATATATATATATATATATTCTGTCCTGTTTATCTTACAAGGGACCCAAGACAATTCCTCCTCACATACTGTGGTCAAACAAGCCAAAAGACTAGAGTCTCATGTTCCACAGTGTACTGAATCAATAAGCTCTGGTGTTCCACAAGTTAGATGTTCAGAATGTAACTCAAGATATCTTTGACTTTTGCTGGTTTATTGTGATGTAACTCGGTTATCAGGTGAAGTGCATCTGCATACTGTCTTCTAAGAGAAAATGCAAACATTGTGAGGGAGGAAGCACGCACAGACCCTCATATGTGTTCAGAGAACGAAGGAGCTGGGCATATAAATTTACTCAAACATACACATGCACATAATCAGGGCTTGTTTACTTTATTTCACACATTAAGACTGGCTTGAGGGAGACAGTGTAATATCAAGGACCATTTGCTATAAGATGTCAATACACATAATATCATCCTTACGTACTAGTCATTAACTAGTCATGTTATGTGCCTAATATTAGTATCTAGTTCTGAAACAATCTTTTGTTCAAATGGTTAGGGAATGAGAAAAATATGCTTGAGTTTTAGCCTAGAAGAGGGTTTTTAATTTAATGCCTAATAATTTGATAGGCATTAGTTATCATTTCAACTGGAAATTCTATAGCTGTCTCACTGTGTGATGTCCCCAATTCCCCACGGTGATGACAATTAAAATAAAACCCCCAGGATACACTAAAAAAGGGTAAGGAGGCCTTTAAAGGTTTGCCTTAATTGGCTCTGAGATTCAGTTTTGTTATCTGAAGAGAACAGAGAAGAATCACTATTAACACCTGGACTTGAGTTTATGCAAAGTCCGAACTCCTAAAGCAGCAATTAAATGGCTTAATCTTAAAGTCCTCCAAGATTTAATTCAGTAGCTCTCTTCAGAAGGGCAGAGCTAATTCTTGTGGAATTGCTGCTGCTTCTAACTTCACGGACTTAATTTGCACAGTATTCGAAACTCCATTCTCTCTAATGGAGTTAATTGCATTATGAAAGAGTGGAAACTCACTTCCTCCCGAGAGTTTGTGGACTATCTTTCTACAGAGGCCTCTATTTTCAGCTTGAATCCTATTCAATAATAGCAGGATAATATCACAAATGCAGTGTTCTCTATTTAAACTGAGTTTGAAAGAACAGATAAATCTCTGTCTGTCTGTCTCTCTGCATCATGTGAACCATCCAAATGACCTACATTTTTGTATGTGTTCAAGCCATCTCCTCTAAGTCTTTGGAACATTAACAAATCTCTGAACTTTTAAAGAGGTCTTGACCTCATTTAGAAAGCTGCTTCAAAAAAGTGAAGGCTCACTTGGGTTAATGATGGACCATGGAGCTGTGTGATTTGCAGGCGGTGAAGTTGCCCATTAGCCCGAGCATTCACGTAGGTCATGAAATCACATCCAAATAATGGCTCAAGCTCATGGCCTTGTTCCTGCAGATTTCCAAGTTATCACAGAAAACCTCAGTGTGAAAGTCCATGAAACTTTATGCCTGATAACCGCAGATGAATTAGCATTTTTGCCAAGAGCATGGAATTTCAGCTAAGAGTCAATTTTCTTGTGAAAATAGCAGTAGATTCAGAATTTGTCCGGGCATTTTCTTGAGCAGAGAAGCACCTCCCTTCCCTGTATCACTCCCATTTTTGTGTTTTGTTTGTTGCTTCTTTGCTTTTTGTGATGTAAGAAAAGGAATGCATGAGCAAGTTCCCACAATTGCATTGCATTCCCTTTTATCAATTACCCCTGACTCCTCATGTATGTATACACAAGCATGCACATAGACATAC
>NDGM011176971.1:0-11584 GCA_002564305.1 Octomys mimax | reverse complement strand
CCCCCCCCCCCCACAGGGCATTTGAATGTGTCTGGTACATGTGAAGGCAGGCGTTGCCATCCGGATCCAGTGTGTCTGTCTTCAATTAAATCATTACTCAAATATACACCGAAGGAAGTGTACATAGTACACTTGACAAATAATAAGGGGTGGGGGCAGCTTTTTCCTACCTCCCAGAGTGAGGCAGATTTTCATACATATCACACACACACACACACACACACAGAGTGACTGGGCTAGCTCAGTGATTAAGGTCACAGGCTTGTTCCTCTCAGCTGCCTAATGTGATTGAATGGGAACAATACCTTTGAACTCCCAGGCCCTGATCTGCATACTAATTGATAGAGTCCTTGGGGGTGATCTTTGCCGGATTCCACCCATCCCTGAGGAAGCCTCCAGGCCCTGACCAAAAGTTGCCTTCAAAATCAGTGACAACAAGGTAAAGTCCCTGCCTGAAGAGCGAGAGCGCGGCGAGTCAAGCGTTGTGCTACTCCCTAGCTCCCCCTGCGAGAGGCTTTCGGAAATAGAAAGCATTTGTCCAGGACTGGGAAGCCGATTTCGCCAGTAAAACTCGGGCTGCTTCTGCCCTGTCATTTTAGGGGAAAGGAAGAGGAAATCTGTTTTCCAGACTGTAGACTTGTGCTTGTAACATTTTATCCAAAAATAAACCATTCTGTAACAAGATTCCCTGCAAGGTGTTTCCCAAACTCTTCTTTGAAAGGACAGAAGCCTGCGCATAGATTTCATTCTTCTAAAAGAACCAGCACGATCCTGTCTGTATTTAAAATATAAGTAGTATTTTGTTTACTGAGAATTTTTGTGCACCGATTTTTATTGTTTTGATTTTATACATGAGGGCCAGCCTTGGGGACCTCCTGTTTTTCCCAGCCTTTTTGGGTGGCCTTAGCTTAGGGCCTCATTGTTATATTAAGAAAATCAAAAGGAAAAGTTGGGCAAAGTGGCACATAGCTACAGTTCCAGCCCTCAAGAGGCTGAGGCAGGATAGTTCAAGATCCATCTGGATTCATACAAAAAGAAAAATAAATCAGAAGAAAACTGAACGAAGACACCAACTTTCATCCAAAATCAACACCTCTAGCTACAAAACACAAAGAACATGGAACAAGTAGATGTCTGAGGACTCTGGCCTCTCTCCTTGGGAGGTAAGAGCTGGCTCAGACACACAAAAATCCAAGTAAAGCCACAAAAGACAGGAGCCCCACACTGGCCTTTCCATCCTGTAGGAGGGCCACAGTGAGTGCACCAGGTTCCACTAAACCAAAGTGATGTCCTTGGTGTGGCTTTTGCCAAAAGAAACATCTGTTGTCAGGGGAGAAAGTTAGCTAAGGAATTTGTGATAAGGAGTGGTAATGACAGGACTAAAGTGAACAGTTGAACAAAATAAAAATACAAAACATTTTGTCAGACAGAAAACCAACACTTACAATAGCCTAAAAAATTTTCTTGACATTTATCTCAGGCTAGAGTGGGCCAGGGAGGCCACCACATCTGGCTAGGACCAATGGATATTTATGATCAGGACTTTTGGTGACACTGGGAAATGAGCCTGGGGCCTTTGTACTAAGCTACATACATCTCCAGTCCTTCTTTATTCTTTATTTTGAGTCAGGTTATTGCTAAATTACCATATTGCCCAGGCTGGGCTTAACTTACAACCTTTCTGCCTCAGCCTCCCAGCATGACAGGATTGTGGGTATGTGCTACCACCCTTGGCTAAGATAAGAACTAAGCAGACCACACTAAGGTCCTCCTACTCACCAGAGTCACCTTCACCTGGCTCCCAGCCCTGTCTGCCTGCCGTGCAGAGGCCTGGCCTTTGGGCCTTCCAACCCAGGACACCTGCAGGTAAGGAAGGCATGGTGGACTTACCATGGTCACAAGCATCCATCACTTCTGTGTCTTCCCATTACAATAAGTAGATGCTTTTCTAAGACACCTTGTTCTAAAAAAGAAAGGAAGAAGGAAAAAAAAGCCTGTCTATAATTTGTCATGAATTTCAATTACCAGAAAACTTTTGATTTTTCTGAAAAAAAAAAAAAAATTGGCATACCTCCAGGTTTTAAGAATGTGGTTAACTCAGAGAATGACAGATAAAAGTGTGTGTGTGTGTGTGTGTGTGTGTGTGCAAAAAACTCTGAGAGCACACTGCTCCTGTGGGCCGGGCTGGATGTTCAGTCCTGACTCATCCTTCCTGGTCCCAGGGGTAACGAAGAGCACTTTGAGCGCGAGCACCCGGGGCTCTGGCAGGTGCCGCCACGGCGCACCCGTCCCAGAGCCCATGTGTCAGAAGAGCACCTCACAGCGTCCCAGAGCGGCACACACCCTGGGGAGCCAGTCTGCGCTCGCACCTTCGCTGCTCTGAGCGACTTTGGAGAGGAAGTACAGCAGCGCTTTGCAATTGGAAAGGACTACGGCATCCCCGTCCTCTCAGACACACACATGAGCTCCCAAAAGGGAGCAGAACTTTTTTTTTGAAACGTGCAACTGTGCGAAACTTGTCTGGTTTCAGATTTACACAGAAATTTGGAACAATCTTGTTTTCATCCAAACAAACTCAAGCTGAAGAAACTTCTCTACTGAGCTGGGCGCCTGTTTGCAAGGGGAAGCTGATGTTCTTCACTCACGCACTCACCGCATTTGGTACCGCCGACTCACTGAAGCTGCACAGCCCCGTGACTCTTGGCTGGCATGGTCTTTGGTACCAGGTGAAAGATTAAAAAAAAAAGAATTGTTGTGACACCCGCTTGCGCTCTGTTCCCAGCCCTTCAGGGAGGATGGTAGGTTTCTAAGGAGCTCAATACACATAGCTGGAGAGGAAAGCATGTTTGTCAAGAAAGTAAAAAATTAAAATTAAAACACACGAAACTGTGACATGAGACAGTGTAAAGTAAAAAGACGCAATCCACCTGCTTGGGACATTCCAACAGGAAGCTGAGCGGGCCCAGGAGGGTGGACAGTAAAATAATTACACCAAGCTGTTTGGACAGGCTTTCAGGCTGACCGCATCTGACGCCTGCGCAAGCCCCGCGCAGTTGCAGAGAGCACCAGAGCTGAAGTCCCTGTCCTCGAGGGTCTTCTGTTCTAGCTGGGGGGAGGGGGAGACCCAGACCTGGACCGGGTGGGGATATGCAGGAAGAGAGGGGCAGGGAGCGTGCTCTGCGGGCACGGTTCTGAGAGGTGGACAGGAACGGGGACGCGGGGGTAAAGAGCAAAGAGCAGGGAGAGCCGCAGGCGAGAAGATGCGGGGCGGGGCGGGGACAGAACCAGGGCACATGGGGACGAGGGCAGGCGCTGGGGGCGGGCTGATCCGACACGGGGCGCAGGGGGGCAGTTCGTGCAGGAGCTCCAGAGTCCTTGCGAGGACTTTGCTAAGCACCCCTCTGGTGAAGCCAGGGCGGAGCTGGGAGCTGAGCTGCAGGAAGGGAGGGCCCTGCGCCGGCAGGCGACAAGATCAGGTTGGCACAGGGCCACATCCCAAGGCCCAAGGCATGCTCTTAGTTTACAAAAAGAAGGTGCAGAAACACAGGGCGCGGTGTGGGAGGACGGAATCCTGCTGTGTGCGGGGACTTTGCAGAAGGCTTCCGAGCCACGCTCCATCATGCCAAGCGACGGCTGTGTTTGTCAAATCCCAGGATGAGCCAGGCGGTGGCGCATGCCTGTAATCGCAGGACTGGAGGCTGAGGCAGGGGGATCGACACCCGAGGCCAGCCAGGGCTGCACAGTAACAAGGTCGGTCAGTCTGCACTACACGGCGAGATCCTGCCTCCCGACAATAAAAATACCAGGGTGAAGTGGAAAAGGAGGAGGAGCAGAGTGGGGAATCTTCCGAGAAGCCGTGAGCCTTTCTGTGAACAACACCCTGCATCAACTCCTTCTGTAGGAGCCCGCCCAGCTCCCCAAGCTCTCCATACTCCTTGTCTCTCCCTGAACCTGTGTCCCACATTGAGTCCAAAGCACAAGTTAGGCACTAGTCCCTGACGCGGCCTCACACCTCATTGCACCGGAGCCTCAGTCTTCGGTTCTGTAAAATGGGAGCTCGAATGTAGCTCTTGGTGGGGACATGCTAAGGGAGCGGTGCAAGTGAGAGTGTTTCGCCAAACCAAAATGTAATTGTACTTATACAGCTGCATTCTTAGGTCTTCTATAAAACAGAAGTAGCAAAACTAAATAAGAACATTAAACAAAGAGTCTAAGTAAAATCTGTGCTATTATATATGTATGTGCATATCTTTATAGGCAATTTAAAAATATATATGTACAAAAGCATAAAAATTAATTTTATCAGACAGAAAAAAAATCAAAATTTACTTCTCATTATATTTCCAGCTTTTTAATATTTATATTAATTATCCCATAGTATTTATTTGTATTTGCATCATTATTAATGCATATTTATCTATATGATCACAGTGGTACTCATGTTTCCGTGTAGCTGTCACCCATAAAAGGCCGCAGCCACAGCTGTAAGGCAGGTTGCATTTATATCATGGGACATCATTGCAGTCTATGTCCCAAGGTCGTAAGAAATGCTTATCAATATGCATATAAATATGGCGAAGCTTTACCTCACTGAATATATTGTGATGGAATTATTGCCAATTTTTAAAGACTGTAAAAATAAATTCATACTGTTTAAAAACTATCTATGTATGCAGGATAGCTTGGAGAATTGTACTGTAGATTTTTGTTAGTCTACGGAAAGGAACAGTTCGTGCTTTTCTTTTTCTTTTTCTTTTTCTTTTCTTTCTTCATTCTTTTTCCACTTTTTCTCCTCTTAATTTTTTTGTTTTCTTTTTTGGGGAGGGGGCGGCTCAGCCCACCCTGAGGGCAGGGCTGGAGCAACGTGTGGTGCCAGGGATCAAAATCCAGTCCCCTGTGCTTGCATAAGCTTGTCTAAGCAGGTGCTTTAGGCTGCTGAGCTATCTTGCTGGCCTCTCTTCTTAATTTCTTACAGCTTTTTTTCTTTCTTTTTCCAATTTTGGGTGCGTCTATCTGGCAGTCTGAACCACTATCTTGCAGACAACACTGCCATACAACAAATACTGTCAAATGCAAAAAGGAAAACTGCTCTCGTCGGCCTCCAAGGAGGGCCCGCTCATTCTTCCTGCCTGTCTGACAAATGATAACTCTTCCCACTGACATGGGGGGGTCACATGCTGGCACAGCTTTTTCCACTTTAAACACACCCTGGAGGTCCCCTCTCACGGCAGAGCGGTTGCAGCTAGATCTGCCCCTTTCTTGTTGCTTTGTGAGGTGAGTTTATACTTTGTTTAGCCTGCAGATCTAAGGGAGGTCCTTCCCACCCAGTTACTGTCCCAAGCCCAGCCATGAGGGGTATATTCTTGTGAATTCACATCAGCATAAGAATACTACATGGCTAAAGCTGAACTGTGAGAATAGTTAGGAGAGATGCTCGGCTGCTTTCGCTTGGTTCAGTGAGAGGGAGGATTTGTAGTAGTCGTGCTTGGACGGGATGTCCTGGCTGCTTCTTGTGCTGTGGATGACCGCTGAGAAGATAACAATGTGCAATGTATTAATTATTGAAAATGTCCTATTAATCAGCTTAGAAAGTGTCTCACTGATATTTGTTCCTCAATAAAATAAAATAAATAAAAAATTCCATCTAGATAAAATAAATAAATAAAGTTGAACTGTGAGGTTAAGGTGCATACATTCTGTTAATTGGGAGACATCTGGCCAAAGTGTCCCACAGAGAATACATGGGAAGTTTCACTCTCAGATATCATCTCGCAGAAGAAAGCTTTTACCTTTCTAGTCTCAACCTGAGTTGGTGTTTCTCTACCTGGAAAGTTATTTTAGCAAGCATCTGTGTTTCTTCTCTGTGTGTGTGTGTGTGTGTGTGTGTGTGTGTGTGTACTGTTCACTTAATGTTCCTTTTCTCCTGACGATTTTTCTACATCAATGCTCTGCAGAAGCTCTTTGTTTGTGCAGGAAATTTGTCCGAGGTATGTCACTCCTATCGCCAGGCAAGAGTTGTGGGCTTAGGAAGGTAAAATGTGTCCATCCCCCTTGCTATGGCATCTAGATCTTGCTGTGCATGACTAAGTTAAGACAGCACTAGTGCTGGTAGAGGGGAAGTCCAGCAAAGAGCAAGGAGAGTTGGTGGAGACACAAGCCACACTTCCAGGGGAGGCGAGGATCATCAACAGGCCGGTGCTGGGCCCAAGGCTTGGGAGAGACAGGCAGGAACACTGACCTGGAGGTGAGAGAGAGCTGACAGCAGCTTTGTGTGATCACAGAAGGAGGGGACACCATTACAGTGTGAGTGCAGGGCTGATGGGGGACAAGGAGCCATGGGGGCAGCTGTGCAGGCAGCAAGGAGTAGGCAGACTTGCACCAGTGAGGGTGATCAGGTGAGGAACAGGCCAGGGACAAATGCAGGTGGGTGGAGATCCAACTCCAAGCAGCAGGTGAAGCTGGAGGGGAGGTACTGCAGGGACAGGCCGAGAGCTTGGGGACACAGCCATGGCCCCTTCAGGTGCCTGTAAGAGAGTCCCACAGCCATGTCAGGAGTACACGCCTGTCAGAGCAGTGTTCGGGGAGCTGCGCAGCGAAGACACAGGCTTTCTTCAGTCAGTTCCTCCTCTGGTAAACGAAGGAGACACCTGCACAGAGACAATAACGGTGACACCTACCAGGGTTCTGGCGCTTGGCAGGTCCCCAGGCGAGCTGCAGCCTCCATGTTGCCCTCCTCCATCAAGCACGCTGTGCATGCTGATTGTGCTCTTGCAGCACAAAGGGCACATGGTGTATCTGCAGGGCCCCGTACAGACAGGGTGGGAAGCTCACTCCCATCTGGTGTGGAAGGACAGAAAGGCACAGACTGGGTGACAGATCAAGTGTAGCAGAAGACTGGGACATGCAAGCACCAAGGCTGCGGGTTAAGCGCCAACGAGGCAGAAAAGGACAAAGGATTTCACCACACCTGGGAAAAAGAGAAGCCACACAGGGTCCAAGGAGTGAAGAGAGAAAAGGCTTTGTCATCTTTAAAACTAGAAACACCATGTCTGTGTCACCATTTGCAGCCAATCATTTCTCTCCACCCTCTGATGAGCCTGTGAGAAAAAGCCCGTCAGGGTCCTCTGTCCTGCTTATTACAGCTAAGGAAACCGAGGCCCACGCAGAGGCAGTGATGCATGTCATGCCTGACTCTTTCCAGACTCCATGCTGCCAGCTAGGAAGGTGGTGACTCAGAGGACAGCCAGACGGGGGATGGGAAGCAGAAATCCCGAAGGTGGTGTCAGATATGGCCCTTCTGAAAACCGACAAAATGGCAAAAAAAAAAAAAGTAAGTTTTTCTGCCAAATTGTAAAAGGGATTTGGACTCCTTTGCTTTCCTCTGGCTCTGAAATGCCCCGGATTCCTATCCGTCTTGGTGACTGTCCATGGGCTGGAGTTCCTCTCACCAGGGGTACAGCTCCTCCATGGCCTCATCAGGTCACTTAAAGAAGAAGGAACAATTAAGCACTAATGACTCAAGCAACCATCTTCTGAGACACATAATGATTGAATAGGCTCAAGCTCTGATCCTCTGGTTGTCCACAGTAGGAAAGTAAAGACAGATGAATGGATCCCAACAGCTCTGAGGGAGCTCTGAGTAACTGAGATAACTCCTACTCACCACTCCTGAGCCCCACCTCGCCTGCCCATCCCATGCTAGGAAGGTTTGACATGGCTGTAGGTCTTACTGAAGCCCCCTCCTCTCAGAAACGAAAGGCTTTTCCCACCACGGCTTCCCAGCCCAGGTTCTTACTGGCAGCCACGACCTTCGCTCTCCATAGAGAGACTTCCTCCATGGTGCTCACGGGTGTGCAAGCGTTCACACCTCCTGCGTGTGCGGCAGTGTGACTACAGAAAGGACTGAATTACGAAGCAGAGAGGAAAGCACTAAGACAGAAATGAGAAGCAGTCTCCAGGCATGGGCGGGCCCTGGATCCCAGAGACCAAGCCACAAGGTTCGGCTTCTTTTTCTGGCCACAGTCATAGAGCATCTCTTTCGGGCCCTGCCACTAAAGAAAGGGCTGACAACATTTGGGGAGGAAAAGAAAATATAAAGCTGCAAACAAATGAAAGTGCAGGGTCTCTGGGGGCAGCGGAAAGTGCCCGTAGGACAAAGGTGCTCAGGAGTGCACCGGGGTGCACTGAGATCTGCGGTCGGTCGCAGAGAGTGGCCTTGGAGGCGTGGCTTGGTGGCTGAAGGACCCTGGCCTTTGGAGTCAATGACCCTTGTTCCAGACTAAGAGGAGCCGGCACACGGACCTCAAGGCAAACAAGCTCAAGGCTCATAATTCCTCTTGCCCAGGAAGTCTGAAGTCTGTGCTGTCATCCTGTTATGTGCCTGCTCTGGCAGCACACGCACTGATACAGTTTTCATTAATACTCACCCTAATCCCCGCTGGGCCGACAAAATGAAAAGGGACCATTAGGTAGCAGGGAGCCCAGGAAGACTCTAGAGCAGGCTTAGCGCAGCATCATAATCCGAGCACTGTGTTCTCAGAGCTGTCATGGAGCAGAGCCCAGCTCTTGAGCCACTGCCAGGAATCTTCAGAGACCTGTTCGATTAAATCCCTGCCTCCTTACACTGCAAAAGTTCAGGGCTCCTTCCCAGCTCTTCCTTCCTGCTTGGCAGAAACTAAGCGATCAGCAGTCAGAGTGAGAAGGAAAGGAGACAGATTAAGAGGGAAGTAATCACAGCATCCGGAGGAAGGCACCTGTGACTGACAGGCACGCGGGGAGTCACCTTGCAACTCTCCAAGGTGACATGGGGTTGGTGGAGGAGCAGCCACCCCTACAACTCAGGGGCTGACAGACCAGGCTGATGGCCGGGGAGCAGCCCCGCCCTGCCCTGCTCTCTGAGGCTCCTGGGAACACGTGGCACTGGAGGAAGTTGCCTGGCAGGTGTGGGCAAGCTCCAGCCTGTCAGGAGACAGCACCGTCTCCTTGTAGCCCTAGGATGCTCTGGACTCTGAGGTTATCTTGACCCCTCCAGGGCCCCGAGGCAGCCCAGGATCCCAGGAAGATGTACAGTGAACCGAACCTGCCAAAGCCACCTCAGAGAGAATACTCTGTAAATCGGTTAGTCCCTCTGAAAACTGGGCCGGAGTGGACATTTGTGTGTGCACGAAACTCGCGAGGACTCTAGTCCCCACCAGCTCCGCTGAGCTCCTGAGCTCTCTGAACACCACAGTGAGCTGGGCCATGGGTACCTCGCCCACTGAAGCCGCCCTTCTGCCAACTCTGGAGGTGACGCTCTTCTTCAAGAAGACATTTCTGCTTCTAGAGCCCTTCCTGCAATGAGTCCTGGGACCCACACATGCTCCCTGGAACCCACTGCCCTCAGTGCTACTGATGGTTCTCAAAGAGCAGCAGCCTCCTCAGGATGGCACCATAAGGGTCCTGAGAAGGTCTTTCCTGCCCTTCCTCCCCCAGGGCTCAGCGCGCTGCCTGACACACACATGCACAGTGACTTCAGTGTAATGAATCCCACTTCAGGAGCCTTGCTGAGCCTGACTGTCCTTGTCCTAAGACATCAGAAGCGGAGCCGCCAGTGGCCTTGCTCTTCTGCCCCCCTGGGCTTTGGAGAGCAAAGGCCTGCATCTCCCGGAGAGACGTCCTCTGTGTCCCTCCCTGGACCACACAAGGCTGCTTGGAGAGAAGAGCTCTGTACGCAAATCAAGGTGAGGATATGTGGAGCATGCTCTTCAAAAGTCAAACTCCTACCACGCCTTGGAAATTAGAATTAAATTATTGCAGAGGTGGAGAGAGCTGTTGCCTGGATGAGCAGAGCCTGTCCTTGCAAGATGCAGTTTGCTGTGATTGTTGACTTTGAGCTGATGTGTCAGGGACCAAGATCCTCCTTATTCCAGCCTGTAAATACGCTAGTCACCATCATCATTTATGTGGTGTGCTCTGTGCCTGGCTCAGGGTCTCCTCCAGGCTGGAATGGGCTTCCCTCCCCGTTGCCTTGGTCTCGGCATCAGGTTTGCGTTGGCTGCTGCAGTGTGAGCAAGTGTCCGTGTGTCAGCTCTGAGCCCAAGCCCTGAGCCTTCACACCATTCTGCTCACAGACACCACCAAGAGCAGATGATGCCTGGTCGGGGAGAAGACTGGGATTGTCCCATCCAACCCAGATGCCCAGGGAGAAGAATGTCCACAGCACCGCCCAGGGCTGGATGGGGGGACACCATGGCCAGCGAGTGAGCCTGACAGCCACAGAGAAGTGAGCAGCCTGTGCTTCCTGTTATCCACCACGAGGTTAATGGCTGCTTGTTATGCAGCAGTTCCATGGCTACAACTAACTGATACATCCCCAGTATTTTAGTCGCTTTACAATAGTATAACAAAATACCTTAAACTGCATCATTTATAAGCAGTACACATTTATTGTTTACAGTTCTGGAAGCTAAGAAGTCCAAGACTAAAGTGGCAACAGATTTGGTATGTGGGGAGAACTTGCTCTCTGCTTCAAGAGGAAGGACACAGAGAAAGGAGAGAGGACAGAGAAGCAAGCGAGTAGCGTGTCCTCCCGTGGCACAAATAACAAAGGGGCTCCCTGAGCCTCTTTTCCAGGGGACTCATCCTCACGTGAGGGTGGAGTCTTCACTTCTCAGTCATTCCTGAAGACCCCACTTCTAAATAGGACCACATTAGTATCAGGTTCCAATGTGAGAAGGAACTTGAGGGGACACCAGCATTCACAACACAACACGTAAGTCACATTCACATTGCTATGTGACAACTTGCCACTAACTTGGCAGCTTAAAGCTACACAAATTAATCAGTTACTCATAGTTCCCTGGGGCCAGCCGCCTGGCTGTCAGCTCGTGGGACCTTTTCTGCCTCACAGTGGCAGGTGGCAACAGGAGCAGCCGCCACAACTGGCGCTGAGCTGCCTCTTCAGGCAGCACTGTTTGTTGGGAGAATTCAGTCCCATTGTGGTCGTAGGATGCCTCTGAGGTCCCGGCCATGCACTGTTCCCTGCAGATTCTGCTACGTGTGGCATGTTGGATCCTACCAGGCATCTGGACAATCTCTCTACTGTTAGAAGCTCACTTGATCAGCTAAGACTCCTCCACACACTCCAGCACAACCTCCCTTTCGATGAACCACACGTTACCTGCTGGAAACCTAACTTATGTCTGCTGACCCCTCACATTGCCCTGTTCCCTAATCACCAGAGCAGCACCCATCAAATCCACAGACTCTGTCCCATGCTGGAGGAGAGGATTTGATTACCGGGGTACACTAGGGACAGGCGTCTGGGGGGGGATGGTAGAGTTGCTTACCACAGTCCTCGTTATCTGTAGTTGAGTGAAACTTGTTTGCACCTAACCAGCTGCACTTCTTGAGAGCTTTGTGTTGGTGGCCTAAGGGTGTTCTCGCTCCGATCTAAATAGTTGTTCGGTAATTTTCCTCCTCTCTCCTCACCTGTGGCAGTTTGACAGCATGAATTTCTAGGCTATGGGAGAGCTCTGCCTGACCCCAGAGCTCCAAATATCAAATCTTTGCAGGAGTGCAGAGCTGAAGATCAACAGAGAAGGGC
>NDGM011176969.1:0-12762 GCA_002564305.1 Octomys mimax | reverse complement strand
ATAATATACATATATATATGACTTTTTAATTTTTTTCTCTTACTGTTTTAAGACAGACAACAGTAATAAAGAGGGTAAAGGAACAGTGAAAAAAAAACCAGGAGTATTTAGCCCCTCTCTTACCAAGTGCAACCAGATTATTAGTTTTGCATCAACAAAGGGAAATTATTGGAAGAAAACATCTGATAAAGTGATTTGAGCTGCAGGTATTTTGGCAATCAATTAAGGAAGTAACATAAAATGAATGTAACAGAGGGCCAGCAAGATAGCTCAGCAGACTAAGCAAATGCTTTTGCAAGTGCAGGGGCCAGGGTTTGATTCCTAGCACATGCCCCACCAGCTGTGCCTCTGGGCTCACTGAGCTGGCTACAGAGACTGGGTGTGGTGGTGCATGGCCTGTAATCCCAGTGCTAGGGAGGCTGAAAACAGGAGGACCACTACAAATCTGATATGTGTAGTGAGACCCTGTACCAAGTACATAAATGAAAAATAAAATAAAATAAAGTGAATGTAACAGTCAAGCTTTTATGTACTTACTGAGATGGTACAGGGAAGTGGCAAAGAAAATAGAAGTGTCATATCCTGAGTGTTCCATCTGGGGTCACAGGAGAACACCAGACTGGCATTTTACTCAGATGCCACACAGTGAAGCTTGGAAAACTGCTCACCAGAGGAGACTTGAACACAATCCAGCTGCTTTATCAATGTGAGGGACTGAGGAGATTGCGTGGGAGGACTAGGGAGTACAAGAGATAAGACGGATGTATTTGTAGAGATACTCTAATAAAAAAGTGCTGACATATTACAAGAAAAGTCATCTCACTTTCCAAGTAAAATAGAACTTGGAGCTGAGGGTCTTGAGATAGCAATGTAGAAGCGCATCAGTCCTGCAGTGTACAGGCTCCTGACCTCATGGCTGCAACTCCCTCAGGCTGCAGCGAGCTGGCTGTGCCCCAAGCCCACTGTGCACAGGGTGGCTTCCCACATGGGGCTGGCCAGCTGAGGTCCCTGAGACTGCCTGTGGTAACAAGCTAAAGCTTTGACTTGGAGCCAGGCTCTTGGAAGTTGTGGCCACCAAATTAATGTGATATCCTGGGATTCGTAATTATATTTCGAAGTTCCAAAAAACCAAGTGAATTATAAATATAGCAGAGAAAATTATTTCATCCCTTCCAAATTAGAAAATGCGTGATTCAACTGATCATCAGACTGGGACCTAGGAGACCATTATTCTTAGTCATGGAGCCACAGGAGATGCTAATGACATAGCAAATTGGTGCTGCGGTTTCACACTGCAGCTGAAGTAAAAGTGTCCTACACATATGTGACATTCTGAGACCACTCAAAAGAAACCGTGAGGAAAGTTTTATAAGTAGTTGTGGTGGTCCTAAGAACAGAAAAGAAGGACCTGGAAAATTATCTCCATGATTTTTTATTACGATGTGTTTGTCCCGTATAATGTTTACATCCCTTGCCTCAAGGGCACTCGGGTACACAACATTTCTTAATTTTTTTAATGTCTTTTCTTCCTGCTCTCTCCACTCTCCCTACATCTCTTGATCACCTTCTTATTTGAGGAGTACCTGTCTTGCTATCTTCTATTAGCTATACTTCTTTTTTTATATATAATTTGAGTTTCTCGGACGAGAGAAGCTATCTGATATTTAAGCTTGTGTGTCTGATATATTTCACTTAACATTATGATCTCATAGGGGCATCTGTTTTCCTACAAATTACTCAGGTTTATTAGTCTGTATGGCAGAGTAGTATTCCATTGTGTATACATGCTACAATTTATTTATCTGTTTGTTGATGTACGTATAGGGCAATTCCAGGATTTAGCTGTTAGGAACAGTGCTGCTGTATGAATTGATGGATCTGTTTTTCCTGAGATCTCTGTGCTTCAGGTCATGGGCCATTTAGTTATAGGACGTTCCTCAAGTAACCATGGGACAGAGGGAAGGTGACCATTCTGCTCATTTTGTGGAGTAATTGTTGCCTAGACAAGTCACCTAATGCCTACATTTAGTAATGATACATAAAAAAATGATCACCATTGTTTTTCACATCTTTTGGCTGAAATTACAAACTTACAGAATACAAAGCATGGGCCCAGGCAGCTGTCTTGCTCCACTTCCTTTCCTGTGCCACTTTTGCTGCAGCCAAAGAAATAGAGGGAGCAGCTCTAAACTTCTGTCTGAGCCCCAGGTACCAGTGGTGCTTGGGGAACTCGGAGAGAGAGAGAGAGAGAGAGAGAGAGAGAGAGTCAGATAGACAGACCTATACAGAGAGACAGAGACAGAGCGAGACAGAGACAGAGAGACAGAAAGAGACAGAGACAGAGACAGACAGAAAAAGACAGAGACAGAGACAGATTGACAGACAGATGGACAGAGATAGAGAGAGAGAGACAGAGAAAGAGAATTGACTGAGAAACATATTCTCAATGTTGGCATGAGGGCAGCAACCACAGCATCTGCTGTCCAGCGTTCCTGCAACACCAGATGTGGTGAGAATAAACTGGAATACTCAAAACATATTTAACACCATGGAAAGTATGAGGGACCCTAACAAATGTCTTGAAAAATCTAGAAAAGCCTTGCTGCTTGAGCTGTTAAAAGAACATTTCTTCGTTAGGATAATTGAATAGACACACAGCAGTGGCAAGCAGCCATGCAGTCATGTGTAAGTCATAGAGTAAAAGCTTATTCGTAGTTCATAGAAAGTTTGTGGAGCTTCTAAGCAGCTCTCGGAAACAACGGATCTCTCTGTAGACAATCAGCAATTTAGGATAATAAAGTTTCTGCCATTCCCTAATTACTCTGTATAGAGTTCGTACTTTCTTTGTTCTTGCCAGAAGATGAAAACAGAGCCAGATATTCTCCCAGCAGTGATTAAAGAGTTGGTCCTTGATCAACACAGGACTTCTATTAAGAAAACCGTTGCCAATTCTAGTCATATAGCATCATCTAAATGCAATGAGAAATGACAGGTAAATAATGAAGCGTTCAATGCCTAGTTCCAAGCTGGGAGCTGGAAATAGGACCTAATTTTTATTTGAAGTGGTAGAGCTTGGAAATACCAATAGGAAATATTTTCTTCATATGAAAAAGATAAAGAAATCAAATAATAACAAATGCCAGCAAGGATGTGGGGAAAAAAATAAATCGTTCTACATTGTTGGTGAGAATATAATGCAAAAGCTATGGAATCAGAAAATTCTTCAAAGAACTAAAACTAGAACTTCCATTTGACTCAGCCATCCTCCACTTCTAGACATGTTCCAGAAAGAGTTACGACATCACATTAGAGTGATACTGCATGCCCATCTGCATACTCACTGCAGGATAATTCACTTTAATAACGTTTTAACTCTATTTTTATCAGTACTTTTCTGTCATAGATATAGATATAGATACAGATATAGATATAAATATAGATTACATATAGATATAGATACAGATATAGATATAGGTATAGATATATAGATCACAACTATCATAGGGTATGTGTAGCTGCACATAGTACATCTTAATTATGTTTGTTCCTATTCTCCTCCCTTCCCTTCACATCTTACTTTTCTCTCCTACACAGGCCTTACTTCTATTTTTATTCTAACTATGCTGTTTTCTTTTTATGTATTTGGTACAGGGTCTACAAGGTCTACAGGGCCTCAGTACATGGATCAGACTCATAGTAATTCTCATGTTTTCAGCCTCCCAAGCTCTGAGATTACAGAGGCATGCCACCACATCTAGTCTCAGTTGCCATCTCAGCATAACCCAGGGGTGGAGCTGGCACAGCACGGCTCAGACCCTGGTTGCCCCGTCTGCCTCAACAGGCACTTTAATCTGTTGAGCTCTCTGGCCAGCCCTCTTCCATGCTGTTTATTTCCCCATTCCCCCTCCCTCCATCTCCTTTATTTTCTTTCCCATTTGGATACGTTTGTACTTCTTCCCAGTATAGATCCTCCAGAAAGCACTTTATTTACTTTTCAAATTTCTCACCAGTGGAATATCTAAAAAGGAAGGGAATTTTTTTTCTTTTTTTTTTTCAGAACCAAGGATTGAACCCCGGCCCTTGCACTTGCCAGGGAAGTGGTTATTCCACTGAGCCATCTCCCCGGCCCCAGTAATGGAATATTTAAACAGCAATATTTAATTTTTTTAAAATAACCACCTATTTTGGTTTTTACACATTTGATAGTATAGGTAAATTTTAGATGTATTTAGAAAACTATGGGGTTTTTTTGTTGTTGTTGTTTTTTGTTTTGTTTTGGTGCTGGGAATCAAAATCATGACCTTGTGCTTGACAGGCAGGCACTATGTCAGTGAGCTACATTCTCAGACCACTAAAAAGCAATATTTAGAAGCGATGGGATATTTAAACTTGTGTGTCTGATATATTTCACTTCGTATTATAGTCTCAATTAACATTCATTTTCCTACAAATGACTTGAGTTTTTCCTTCTCTATACCAAAGTAATACTCCATTTTGTATAAACACCACATTTTCTTTATTCCTTCTTCTCTTGATCGTATTTCCAATAGATGTAGATATAGAATCATAGGCATGCACATATACTGTGTTTTAATGCATTTAACATAGGAAGGTACCTAGAACAGGAACACCTGCATCAAACAGAACCTCTAGTTTTCATTCTCTGAGTTACCTCCATAATGGCTGCCACAGTGGTTGTACAAGTTTGCACTCTAATCAGCAACAGAAAAGGATTCTTCTTCCCCACAGCCTCACCAGCATTTGTTATTGGTTGAGTCCTAGATGACCATCATTCTTTCTCTGGATAGGGAATCTCAGTGTTGTTTTAATTTGCTTTTCTTGAATGACTAGTGATGCTGAGCACTTTCTTTGTAGATTTATCAGCTGTTCGTGTTTCTTTATTTGAGAAGTGTATGAATTTATGCCTGTAGCTAACAACCCTGGTGAACTCCAGTAAAAATAATTAGATCCTGGATGTGAATTTGTCTTCCCAGTAAATTTAAGAGTTTTTATGTATGTGCATGGATGTGTGTGTGTGGAGTTCAGATTTCGAAACACACTTTAGTAATTATCACTTTAGTATCTTTTAAGGCAGTGATCACGTTATACCTCAACTGTCAACTATTATTCGGATTTTTCTTGTTTGTTTCTTTTAAATTGGTAAATGGAAGTGCTGTACATTGAAAAGGCTGGGAAAATTAGAATCAGCCTAAAGGCACCTGGATCAAGAATTTTACAGATATCATGTTTTCTAGCATAAATTATTTTTTGTTAGATCACCATTATTTTTCATTTGTTTTTGTATAAATAACTTTTATGAAAGTTATTTCTACACAGCTGTTGTTTCCTGTCACTAACTGGCTCATTGTAAGATTCAATCTGTCGTCACTTTAAGCCTATTACTTCACTACGTCAGCTGCCCAAAGCACTATGCAACTTTCCTATTCATGCTTATTTTTGAAACTGGTGTGACGTGACTCTGCCTGCTAGCAGCACAGTTCATTTATATCTTCAATGATTATTACTTACCTACCTTTTCCTTCCTTGTGACTTCTAGTCTCATGTTATTTCACACTTTTCAATACTAGGGGATTGTATTAGTTATGCGCTTGAGAATATTGTGTCTTCCTATACCTAAATGCACTGGCTTGATGTGTCAATAGGATATAATACCTTATTTTAATGTATTTGGCTGTTACAGGGTCTCTCTACACAGCTCAGATTCACAGTGATCCTCCTGTTTTCAGCCTCTCCAGCTCTTGGATTACAGGCAAGCTCTACCATGCCTAGACTCACTCAGCTCAGCGCGCCTAAGGACGGGGTCAGAGGTGGGGGTTGAATGTGGTGCTGGGGATTGAACCACGGTCCCCGTGCTTGCCCAAGCTTGCTTAAGCAGGCATTTTAGTCTACTGAGTTATCTCACTGGCCCCTAGAATATAGTATCTTGATTTTAGGCAAAACTTCCATTGGAAAGAGGTGGCTTGTCAGGACAGAATTTAAAAATGAAATACAGAGCATCCAGGCCAAAAATAAGACTTAGAATCTGACTGGACTTTAGGAAACAGATAAGCATTACTCATCAGCCAGCAGGAGATTCAGTGATGTATTATTCACATTTAATCCTTATCTATAATGTTGCAATCTTATTCTGACTGTAATTATTTCTTCTCCCATTATATACCTGCAAATACAATAGGATTTTAATTTTCCACAGCCGGAAAATTACTAAGAATATTAAGGACAATGGGTCCTTGGTTCTCCAACTTGATTCTTTCCATAGTTCTAGCTATGCACCAAATTGGACAAGAACCATCAAAGTAAAGGATAGCTTAGATGTTGACTCTATAGGGCAATTTAATTCAGCTCTCATTCAGTTCCATTTACAAACAAAATTGCAGAGAGAATTGAGTTCAGGAACCAAGATACTGCATAATACAGGATTTACATGTGCAAGGTACTGGTGCACACACTAATGTAAGAAACATACAAACACTATGCATATACACATATGTAAAACACATGTGAGATCTACAGGAGCCCTCACATATATGTCTACACCACGCTTATATGCATCACCTATATTCATTCACACACATGAAAGAGTTACACAGACCCTTCAGCGTTTCCACACATAGATTATCTGTCTTACCTGCACAAACACCCCCCCTTACTCTGAGGCCTGGAATTGACAGCCTGCGTGTCGTGTAGTACAGGGATGTGTAAGGCTTCATTGACCTTTTGCATACTTTCTTCATTGCACATTTGTTTAAAATGATATTGTTGGGGCTGATCAAATAGCTCAGCAGATTAAAGCACCTGTAAGCAGGCGCAGGGGCTAGGGGTTCGATCCCCAGGACTGCCATGCCTGTCCTACTCCTGGGGCGTGCTGAGAAAGCAATTGAGACTGGGCGTGGTGGCTCACCCCTGTAATCCCAACTCTTGGGAGGCTATAAACAGGTGGATCATTAGGTGTTCAGTTTAGTAGTGAGACCCTGAGCACCCTGTAGACCCCTCCCAGAAACACACACAAAAAATAAACAAAATAAAATAAAATAAAATAAAATGATACTGCTATTTCCTGATAATACATCAAAATAATTTGATCACATTTTTACATATTATTATATACGACTTTATTTTAAACCTGATTCTGAGTTTAATTCCTGGTACCAAAAAAAAAAAAATGAGCTTAGGAAATCGTATTTTATCTGTGTCACCTGTCCATAGTATTAGGGATAACTGGCAGCAATAACAACAACAACAACAACACAACTGAACCAAGATCATTTCGCAAATTAAATGCTTTCTCCAGTCCTTTAAAATTGTACTCATTTCATTGTCAGGTCAGAGATGTTGACAGGAGTATGGGTGTTCAGAGAGGGAAAGGAAAGCCCATCAGGAGGCAACAGGTAATTTTTTAAAAGGCACCAAAATCTTAGGAGGAAAAATGGGGCAAAATTTAAACCGTATTCTGTGTCAAAATTAAAGGCTTAAAATTATTACTAAGTGCAGAGGTTTTCTGGCTTATGGCATGCAGCTCTGGACACACGGGTGCACAGACACACACTTCCAAGTGTAACAAGAGAAGACACTACGTGTGACAGCAATGTTACAGAGGGACACAACAGAAAATGAAACAGCTCTTCATGCTTCTCTGCCACCATTCATGACTATAATTCAGGTTCTTTTTTCCTTCCACTCTAAAAGAAAGGCTTGTTTAATAATGGATAGCATGTCCTTAAGATGCATTTCGTATATAAAGATTATTAAAACCTGCTTTTATATTCTTGGTGCGATACTCTTCACTCTGGGCTATATTAAAGGGCGCATCAGAATAGCACAACTAATGCTGATAATCAAAATGGTAAAGATGTCTCTGATAATCCTATTCTGGAGCTCACAACAGCTTAAAATATTATTGAATTACATGACAAAGAAGGAAATATCTGGGCTATATAGTCTAAATCCTTTCTATGACTATGCCATGATATACTGACAAATTGTGACTCTTGTCTGCTAGAAACAATTTTAAGGAAAGTGACCCAACAATTTTGTTATTTCAGTATTTTGATAGTATTCCCTTCATTCCTCAGTTAGTTCTCTATTCCTTATACCACGTGTTTTGCTTTGATGATTAGCCATTTGTATATTCCCTTTACAGAAGTCTGTACTGGGGAAGGTTACCCCAGCATTCAATATTTTTCATTTTATCCATTATAGCCCTCTTGCCAGAAAACAGCAAAGGCAGGGTACAAGCAAGATGGTTAAATCCAGATAGGACTCTGAGAGATCCAGGCAGACCATCTGGATGAATGCCAAATTGCCAATTTAAGTCTGTCCTTTTGAAACAGAGGAAGGCGGATCGCTCAAACGAGAGTGCTGACTGAGCATCATGTCACAAGTGCCTGACTTACTTATGGAGCTCATTAGGTGCCTCAGAACTGGAAGGATAAGATGAAAATTGCATAGCCAGCACAGTGAAACCATCCAGCTAATTCCTCTTCCAGCTCAAAGCTCTTTTGTAAATCCACAAGAAATTTCCAACATCATAAGACTGCTGGACATGGTAACTGATGCGCTAAGAATGAACTCACTGTGATCTCAAAATTCTGAAGTACAGGAAGATTTTGTGTACACTCACCTTAAGAAAACAAGTTGATTCTGCCAGATTGATTTATTAGAGAAAAGGAATTCTAGGTTTTATGGTTATACAGTCTTGTTGGTTGCCAAGGGTATTTGAAAGTTTATAGGGGCTCAAGTATAAAGAAAATAGTCAGTTGTTAATAGGATCATAAAAATAAAATAGGGACCTTGAATTTTTGGAATAGAGGTGATGATTTTTTTGAAAGGATTATAATTCTATCCATTAGTTATTTTTTTCAAGATAGCCAAGATCTACTGAAATTTCTGTGACACGTAACACATTCTTTTGTGATTACTAGAAAGATGGTATACCTTCCTTATATTCATCTAGACAAAAGAGACAAAATAATACATGATAATACTAAATTATAGATCAATGAACTTAAAACAAACTTTAGAATGTGATGAGATAGATAATCAATAACAAAGGGGAAACTCTTAAAACTCAAGAATGTATCAATGGTAGGAATCATTAGCAAAATCCTGGCCTTCAATCAACCTAGGATGGAAGCTCACAGTTATTATGCACACATATTAAAGAAAGTAAATTCATGGAGAAGTAATGCATGTGTACACTATCTGTTGGTTCTTCTCTGAGACAGTACTATTCTGTCCAATGAAAGCCACTTCCAGCACTTTGGCCTACTGGATTTTCTTACCCTTGTTTACATCTAGGTATGGCTATCTTGAACTTTTACCAAAAGAATGTGATTGACAGTAACATAAAATAATTTCTAGTCTATTAAATGTAACACATGGTAGCTTCCATATCATTCTACTTCCACCATCTTCATGAAAATGATTTTCCTCAAGGATGACACAGCCACAAAATTAGGAGCCTGTAGCCTCCAAATCATATACTCATATGGAAGGAAAGCCAAAACTTTATCATTACACCAAACTAAAACTGAAATAATAAAGAAGATCCTGTCATATGAAGCTCCAAAATATTGGAATGCATTTCTTTCCTGAACTGAATAAATCCTAATGAGCATGTGCTAGTTTGCTGGGACCTAGAGGAAGAAGAATGCTAGCACAGAGTAATCATTTTGATTTTGTTGTTTTAACACATTTATTCAATAGTTGTGCATTCATCCACCTTTTTATTAATGTCCAACTAAGCAAATAAATCCTTAAGTCCAAACGAAAGCTTCTACTAGCAAAATGTTCAGGTTAGACAAAAGGGTAAAAGTAACTAAGTAAATCAATGTGACACTTGTGGTAAGGACTATGACAGTGAAAGAAACCGTAAGAGGAGGGAAAAGCCAGAAAAAGGGCAAGGCTGTAATTGATGGATGAATCTGGAAGGCTTATGAAACCATGAACTTGCATTCCTTGCTCACCATGTAAAAAGGCCAAGGGACAAGACATGGATTTACTGAGAAATCTAGCAAGGGGAAGAAAATGGACACTTTCACAATAAAGCACACCATGCTTTGGGGCTGCAAGTATAAAGTTGATTCAGAAATGAGGGGCAGGCTTATCAGCTAGGCAAGCACAACATTAGTTCCAAATCCAAAGTACCTATAGCTTTGAATTGTCTGCTGTTCAGACACACCGGTCCATTGGTATCCATTGGTCACTAGAAACTCTTTGTCCTGTAATTCTAAGAAAGTTACAGATTAGAAAGCTTTGTGATTCGTGTCCTTTTAGTTTCTCTCCCAAGAATAGTTAATTCTGTAGTTAGTCATCAGGATGCGATTGGGATCTTTTCCTTGGGGAGTAGAGGGAGATTGTGATGGTTATTTTTCCCCAGAGAATAGAGGCAGATAGAGAAAAGCAACTTTGCAATGAAGGACGGGGGAGGAAACCCTCACTGGAGAATAATTTTTAACCCACTGTGTAGCATCTGAGAATTCATCGAGAACTAACTAGTGAAAGATTAGCAATGTATTACCCAGCTCTGTGACCTCCAAAGTTAGCGATTTTAAAGTCAACAAAGGTAATTAAGTTAGAGGGTGCATTTAGGTTTTTCCTAGGTAATATTTGGATAACAAGGGCATGCCACACAATGGATGAAGCAAGTGTGAAGGTCAAAAGCAAAAACAGAAAGAAAACAGCAAAAGAGCAAGCCACTTTACACAAATGGAGATGATTAAATCATGTCCAGAATCCTGTGTGATGAGGTCTGAGAGTGATCAGTGAGGGTCACTGTGAAAACCAGGGATTGGTAGCAAACACGGCTGAAACTCTGGAACGAAGTCTTGCAAGCTGCAGGAGGCCCCGGAGAATTTTGAGGACAGAAGTAATGATGTTCACTTTGTGCTTAAGAAAGAACACTCTGGGGACTCTAAAGAAGAGACCCAGGGGGAGGAACAATTGATGGTAGATAAGAAATGTCATTTAGCAGGGTTTTGCTTTGATACGGATAAGAAATAATGAGGCTGGACTAGGGCATGGTGGTAGACACTGCAGAGATGCAGTTTGAAGGAATGTTGGGTATGTTCTTAACAATTATATGGCTTATATTTGCATATCAGCAGTTTATTTTTAGGTGTGCCATTATTCAGCTTATCCTCCAAATTGTACACATATCTAATTAAATATTCATTCCTAAATAAATGTTATATTTTTATTATTGTCAATCGATGAGAAGAAAATAGCTGTATCTTTTAACCTTCAGTCTCATATGATGGCACTCCCATACTTTTCACAGGGTACTAGGTATTTAGTTTCCAGTTTTTGTTTTTCTTTTTCTTTCTTTTTTTTTTTTTTGTATTTTGGGGAAGGGTCTACAGGGCATTCAGGATCTCACTACTAGATCAGACTTGTAGTGATCTGCCTGTTTACAGCCTCCCAAGAGCTGGGATTACAGGCACGTGCCACCATGCTTAGTCTCAGTTGCCCCCTCAGCAGGCCCGGGGGTCGGTGCCGGCACAGTCCCAGGGATCAAACCCCAGTCCCTGGGCCTGCTTGCAGGCACTTTAATCTTCTGAGCTATTTGACTGGCCCTCTTGTCTTCATACTTGTGCAAAATTCAGTAAGAGAGAGAATATGCTTCTATTTTAAGAAATGCTTAAGACTAATCATTCCTATTCACAAATGATGAATTCAAGGTAAATTAGTTTACAAATGAATTGCCAAATAGCATCCCTTGTTCACATGGAAAGCTTGGCAAATGTCCTTGACTTTAACTATGATTCAGTGGGCTTCTGCGCTCAAAGAGGTATCTTATGTAGAATTTGGAGATATTCCATTTCTATCCAGTGCAGCTATGAATGTGACCTCACACACGTGGTGTACCAGACAAATACTGGGCTGTCTCTGCTGATGTTTTAGAGGTTTCTTTTCAAGACTGTTTTCTCTTCTATATCTGTAATTCTCTAAGTTTAATGAAAAAAGATTGTGTCTGTGATTTTTGTCTTGACTGTGACAGCTTAGCAAACTACCAAGTGTAAATTTAGCAAGTTAATTTGGTATGTGTTAAAAAAAAATCAAAACAAGTCAATGAAGACAATTTCTGCACCAATATTGAAAAGTTAAAACAACATATTAAAGCAATGTGTTCAAAAGATGTTGAAATATCTGTTAATAAGTGTTATCTATACCCCAACCATCAATTATGATCTTATCTTTAACAGTGATCCCAAAAATGTAAATCTGAGTGCCTAAGAAAAATTATTTTACAGGAAGTATTTGTATTTCTACAAATTGACCATGCTTGTTTAAGAAACAAACTGGAAAAATATGAGCGTGAATCTGAGTTACCTGTCTTTGGTAACAAAAAGAGAAACAAATAGTATTTCTTCATTACTTATACTTCGTAGGGTGTGAGCTAAGAATCTTAAATACATGGTTTATTTAATGTCTGTAACAAGTTTGCTAATTAAGTACCATGATTATTATTTTGAATTTATAGACAAGAAACTCAAGTTTTAAGAAGTGAAGAAATATTTTCTGAATTCTCCAATTGGTTTGCTGAATATCTCAGGTAAGAGTCAACAAAATGAGAGCACATTAAACTGCATCATAGAATTGGCCCCAAGGTTAAGAAGAAACCTACAGTTGGGAGGGGAACTAAAAGGCATACAACAGCTGTTCTCAAAAGGATTATATATTAAAAAGAAAAAAGAAGAAGAAGAAGAAGAAGAAGAAGAAGAAGAAGAAGAAGAAGAAGAA
>NDGM011176965.1:2140-12437 GCA_002564305.1 Octomys mimax | reverse complement strand
TGTTCTAAGATTTATACTGTATCTTTGACTTACAATTTATTTAAAAGACATTGTATATCTTTTACTAGTATTAGAAACTTTAAAAAGTATATTTCCACTTTCTGTTGACTTTAAAATCTTGACTGCAGAGTAAAGGATGATTTCCTATATACTAAAAACATATCTTCTCAGGTAATTGTTTTATCCTGGAAAAAGTCAAAGACAAAGGACAACATCTGCTTAAGCTTCCACTTTTCCCCATATCTCTCTGAGATTGCTGGAGATATAATAGAACTGAGACATTATCAAGTTCTATAAAATTGACTGAGCGCACCTAGGCCTCCTTTGGCCATGTTGGCACATTCCACAGCATGATGATGGTATATATTCATCATTGTCTTCCATGCTTGTTCTTATTAACTGTTAATATATGAGGCATACAATTTGAATGTGACATCAGACACTTTTTCTTCTTGCAGAAAATAAAATTGATATTATAAAATCAAACCAATAACTTGTTTTTAGTACAGATCCGTTCAGAGCAAAACCAAAAGGTAAGGTGTCTTCCCTTTCACTCTATTTTCTCTCTTTGATACCACATGACATTTATTAAAATGTCAATTAAAATAAAATATTGTGACTCCTGAGGCAGGAGGATATGAGTGAGTTCAAGACCTGCCTGTGTTACAAAGTAAGTGCAAGATCGGCCTGAGCTACATAGTGAAACCCTGTCTCAAAAATAAATAAATAAATAAATAAATAAATAAATAATAGGACTCCAATGAAAAACACAAACAATGTAGAGATAATCTGTGAAATGTCTTATTATTGTTGTAACTAAGAAAGTAAAATTTGAAGAATGTATTACTAAGAACATAGGGATTATCTTCTTTCATTTTAGAAAAGTAAGAAAAAGCCTTGGATATAGGTCAGGGTAAGCAGCACAACACCAGCCTAGCAAGTGTGAGGCCCTGAGTTCAATCTCAGCACAAAACAAACAAACAAACAAAAACAAAAATAAAAACAAAAAAAAAACCAGTGCTATGCCAGCCAGATAGCTCAGCGGACTAAAGCACCTGCTTAGGCAGGTACGTGGACTAAGGTTGGATCCCAGGCATGCAGTGCCAGCCTGGCCCTGGGAACACTGAGATGTGATTGAGACTGGGCCTGGTGGTGTGCTTCTCTAATCCTAGCACTTGGGAGGCTGAAAACAGCAGGATCATTACGAGTCTGATTTGTATAGTGAGACTCTGTAAACCCTGTATTAAATATAATAAATAAATAAGAAAAAGAAAAATGAATGCCTAATTATGTAAAGAAAATAGATATAAAATTAGAGGATCACAAAGAGAAAACAAAAGCAAACATCTAGAAAATAACTATGCAGATGTTGATAAAGTTTAGAAGCAGGGAACATTCTTTTATGTTACCTGATAAAATTAGTGCATTTCTTATCTTTTTCTCTGAAAGAGAAAATCATTGAAAAACTGCTTTCAAGAAAGCAAGGAGTCATAAAAACTACATAAATTGGGAGAACTGTAGTTTGTTGATGATTACTTTTTAATATCTGCATTAGAGGAAAGAAATTAGAAATTCTTCCAAATGTTTTTAGGGTTAGTTAGCTCAAGACAGAGCTAATTGGTCATGGTGCAATCCAGAAAATTTAAAATTCTCAGATTACGAGTGGGATTATCATTCTTCGTGTTAATAATAGCTCCATAGATATCTCAGCTTGTTCACAAAAGTTACTGAAGCTAGTATGAGAATGGTTGCATGATAAGAAAACTCTTACCTGATCTAAACAAATCTTGGAAAGACTGCATTGAATCTGTAGATCACTTTTGGTAACCTTTATTTCTTTTTTCTGTACTTAGGACAGGGTCTACAGGATCTACAGGGTCTCACTACATAGATCGGACTCGTAGTGATTCTCCTGTGTTCAGCCTTCCAACTGCTGGGATTACAGGCACGAGCCACCATGCCCAGTCTCAGCCACCAGCTCAGAATACCTCGCGGGTGGGGCCAGCACAGCCTGCTGGGGATCGAACCCTGGCCACTGTGCTCTGCCTAAGCAGGCACTATTTTGATAACTTTTTAAAAAATATTAATCCTGACAATGCACATGGGCGATCTTACCCCTGTCTAATATCTTCAGTTCTTTCTTTAGCATCAGTAATTTTCAGTGCGTAAGTATTTCATCTCTTTGGTTAGATAGATACCTAAGTAGATTGAAGATACTATAAATAGATACTGTTTCATTAATATCTTTTTAGTGAGTTTTTTTTACTGTATTGATATATGAAATGTTATTAATAGTTTAAAATTGAGTCATCTTTCTGAATATTTTATTATAGCATAATGATGTTTATACCATAATGTGTACTTGCTGTAATTTTTAATTATAAAATACAAAATAAATGTTCAGAATTTGGTTATCACACCAGTATTCTAGAGTACTGAGGCAGGAGCATCTCTAATTAGAGCCTGACATGAACAATTTAGAAGCCTGTAAAGGGAGGAGAACCTGTCTCAAAATTAAATAATAAAATAAAATAAAAACGGTTGGGTATTTAGCACACTCCAAAGGGCCTGGTTTTAATCCACACTGTCATACAGACAGAAAAGGATGAATTGCCACATACTGAATAAATACCTTCTTAGGTCAGGTTAGTAGACATTTAGTTACCTACTCAATTTTTGTATTCTGGGTAAAAATGGACAGTTACTAATGGATTGAATTTACTTGTCCTTGCAAGCAATCAGATTTAAGGATTTTATGATATCTTGTTGGTTTAAACTTTCCTAGAGGCAAAATTACCAAAGGGGTATAATGAAGAACAAAAAGAGGGAACATTAAAGATTAAAATCCTTTGAATATATACATAGTTCTTGGCTATAACGTGGAAAAATTAGAAACCTGCTAGACTTATTCAAGCCTCTGTACTTTGGTATCTTATCTGCCTTTTTTAGAGGAAAGTTATTAGATTTAATATATTTTTAATTTCCGGATGAATATACAGCCCCAATTACTACATAAGTATGTGTCAAAGTATAAAATAACTAAATGTATTGGTTGCCACAGCCATTTTACAGCAAATATTAAGTATTGCTTAAGAATTGTAGAGAAAAGTGCAAAATCAGATGTGCCTTGATAACACAGGCTTGCTAGGCTGACGTGCTTTGCCCAATCAGGTTACTTTCCTAATAGAAGCATAAATTCTTGTTGTGAGTGACATTATATTTGGTTGGATAAATTATAAGGATTTTATGAGCAATTAGTTACTTCAGTCGAATCTGAAAATGTTCTTGGTCAAACATGTAACACACATTCAAGTATGGACTTACACAAAATATATAATAATTACCTTACTTTTTAATATATTCATTGTATTTTTTAGTACTTGAGATTTACTTCAGAGCCTTCCCCATGGACATGTAAAGGGTTTTCTGCAAACTCAGAAAAAAGTGGGAAATTTCAAAAAATGTGGCTGAACAAGGTGGCTGGATGGCCATGCTCTGGGATACGGAAACAGGAGGACAAAGCAGAAATGGCTGTCTGTGTCACCCCACCCAAGAGAACACAACCAAAGTTCTTAACTGGCTTCCAGACATTGCTCAGATAAGAAAGCAATCAAATAGGCAGGCTCATTCTCATCTCTGCTCAAAAGGTATCACTCAAAAATCCTCACGTCAGCTTCAGGCCTCCAAAAAGTACATATTTTGCAAGTAATAAGTGACCCAAGTGTTTTATTTCACCATAAGGCTCCAGATTCTCCTCTTGCCAAACTGAAAAGCAGCAAGCAGGTGGGATGGTTACCTCACAAGGGGCCGTATTTAGCACTCTTGTTACCCATACCCAAAATAGTACAGGAAATTCCCCTAGAAAAATTGCCACTAGGTCAGGAAGCCAGTTTTCCTGTTGCTCTCCACAGAAAGAAAACAGGACGTGTAAAAGTAGGGAAACAGTTACAGGTCAATGAATCCCTTGGACCCTTTTAAATGGCATGAGTAAGAATCAGTAGTCATCTCAGTGCCATCAAATAATCCAAGCAAAAGGCAAGGATACTACAAAAGTCCTCAAAACTAAACTGACTCTGAAATAAAAGTTCACATATATTAAGCCAATACTTAGTGGTGAACTGAAAAGTGTAGCTTCCTGTTCAAATAAAAGATATTAATGAAATATCGTGCCAATGAATTTATAGAAAGAATATCAAATAACTTTTGAAATCACCTGAACAAATTGAATGTGAAAAGACAGTCAACACATATTGATTTGGAAATAAATCAAATCCTGTAGCAAAGTGACAAAAAAATTATAGTGAGCAGAAAAAAATCTCAAAAATAGACTACAAATTCTACTAGAGGAAAGAAAACTCTTTAAATAAATTTTCAAAAATTGAAAATTATAAAAGGTAAACAGAGTCATGGAATGAATTGTTTTACTTCTAAGTTCAGAGATACCAACGTGTTGTTTAAGTACAAATGTAGGAAAATATCACACTGTACCTCATAAAATACACACCTACTGTCTAGCAAAAATTCTTCAACATTATCAAATTAAATATAGGAATATGTAAACATTATACATGGATTTTGTTTGAAGGATGCAATATTAACAAATCAGTTAATGCAATCTAACATATTCATGTGCTAAGAAAGAAAAAAAATCATGTTCAGTAAATACCAGGAAACAAAGAGAAAAGAACAAAGATTAGGGTATTTTTCTATTTAAAGTTCAGCCTAGTGGTAGATTTTTATCAAGATTTTCCATCACCTAAATCTCTGTGTCTCAAAAAATAGTTATTTGAAATAAATTTTAAGAGGCATATAAAATTTTGTAGTGTTGTAATTATGACATAAATGATCTTTATTGTCGATTATAAATAGAAGTTTACACATTTTATGACCACATATAACTTTATGACCCCAAAACATTCTCAACTTGAAAAACCTTGTGAAAGCATTAAGTTAATATTTACAGCTCAATATTTTATCACTGATTTCTTTTTCATGATGCAACTGCATTGCTGTCCCCACTACATATGTCAGATGAATAGCGACATATGCGCTTTTTGGTTCATCATTATTACACTCCATTTTCTTCAAAGAATTTAAACTTTAAACCCTTGAAAGTTTTAACTCAAGAATTTTTCATTGTACAGTGCACTGTAACATAATTTTGGCTTTGCGTCTATGACTATGATTATTTTATTATTAGCTCAAGACAAAGTATTACATTACTATCCATATCGTGTTAATTCTTGGTTTAAAAGCCTCATCAAAACTGAAAAATGCTTTCTTATAAATCATGAAAGAGTCAAAGAAAAATTTCATTTATCATGTTAGACGTTGTAGAATCTGGCATATTGATATCATCAAAGCATTAGAAATGAAGACTCCAAATTTCATTCCCATCATGTAACATGTATACAAAGGTAGCAAAACACTAATCAGAAAATCTATAACATCTAAATTAATTTCCAAAACACTAAATGGCTTGAAACAAGTACAAATGACAGCTTCATGATAGGCTCTCTGTTCTTTAAGGAGACTTCATCATGAACATGCATACATATGTCTCACAAGAAAGTCAGCATACTTCCGGAAGTTTTGGATAAATCTGCAAATGCATGATTAGTATTGGAGACTTAAGCACTCTCCTTTCATTCTGAGTAACTGACACATCAAAAAATACAGACATCAGAGATGTAGTTGAACCAATGAGCTTTTCCCGATCAACGTTTGCTCAGTGTTCTTTAAGGAGTACATAATCTCAAGATCACAAAACATTCACCGAAGCAGACAGCATTCTGGGCCTGTAACACATCTTAACAAATGCAGATGAATATAAATCTTATGAAATATGTATTTAGACTACAAAGAAATTAAACTAAGAATGAATAATTGAAAGAGACCTAGAAAATCTTCAAGCATCTGGAGATTAGAAGCATCTTAGGGATAACTTGAGAATAGAAGACATCTTAAGTACAAAGATTCTCTTGCTTTTATCTAAAGGAATCATGGCACATTCTTTTTCTGATATTGATGTGTGACAAAATTCAGGCTTCACAATGTATGTCATCCAAATCTTACTGTTTTACATATTTATTGTGGATCAATTTTGTGGTTATGATTGTGTGACTGGCTACTCATGTAAAAGACCTCCCTTTGCAATCTCTGAGGAGGATGAGTTCCTAATGAATTGAAGAAACCACTGTACCTAGTACATTGCTAGAATCATTCTACACTAAACAATACTGTTAATATCTGCTTTACTCCTAGGCCAGTGTCTCTGTTGATGGGGCTGTGATGTGGCATTTAGGACCAGACAAAACTGAAGACAACAGCACCAGAACAGCTTTAGAAGGCAATTTTATTTTACTAGCAAGCAGGAGAACCCTGAGGTTCAAATCACCAGCCCCATTTAGAGGTTACTGATCACTTACATAGGTTTTCAGAAGCAAACATAAAAAAGGCGTGTAACATAATTTTCTGTAGTTGGTTACACAAGTCTGTGACTGGTTGCTAGGCAGAATTTGTTTTTACAGCTACTAATGAGGTTATTATTGTATAACAAGGGAGAAGACTCACTCTCAGAGACTTGGCAGAGGTGTCCTTGGGATAATTATTCTCTGGGACATGAAAGTAAATTAAAAAACCACAGTCTGGCTAGGTTGTACTTATCTTGCAACTGGTTCCAGAAACATATGTATTGTAGCTCTCTACTTAGGAAAAACAACTATGTATATTAGTCTGATTCTTGAAAAGTGTTAGAATTATAGATTGAAATTTTAATTACATTTAAAATATCCTCTACTGCTCAGGCACTGTGTTTGTGGCTGTGTCCATTGACAAACACATACACTACTATAAGGCATAACACTGAGCAACTTAGATACGCTTGTCTTTCCAGAGGCCAAGGACAAAGACTGGACCCCCTTTTGTGCAAGGGGAAGTTTGTTACCACACAGTATTTCCCTCTACTTTTATCCTTGAGACAAAGTTGAATCACTGTTCATCTTCCTCTTTGAAGTAATTCCTCTTTCAAAAGAAACTGGCTCAGATTTGGGGGGAAAATTTTTTGTATTTTGCTTGCTCAGTAGTGATGGGGCTGTTTAAGTTATCCACCTTATAGTTACGCATCTCTGAGGACTTGAAGATCTCAGTTAACTCTTTGACACCATGAGATCTGTGTCATGTTCCTTCATCATCAGCAGTATATCCTGACTTTTACTTTGATGATTGAAGGATCTGTTACAATATTTGCTGTTTCACTCCTCATGGAGATAATTTGGGTCTTTCCTCTACTTCAATTTGCAAAAATAATGTCAATGTATTGTTATTTCCAATGAAAGTCTTTCTAGTTTTGTTTCTAGCTATTGTTCTTTTTATAATTCATTCACTTTAGTTGCTTTTTCCACTTCCTTAGGGCTTCATTTAAAACTTGTCTCAATCAGCATAAATGGATTGAAATTATAAAATAATCTCTATACTTAGTTGAATTAATTATAGAAAAACAATATAAAAATCTCTAAGTAGAACTACCAAAAGATATGAAAAATATGTCATAGATAAAAGATAAAATCTTTAGGAAATTAGGAAAATTTTATTCATCCAACTAAAGTTAAAACAACGCAAAATGTGTGCAAAATATAAAAAGCTGTCTCAAGAAGATATTTATAGTACTCATTGCATACATTTCAAAAAAGTACATTTATTTAGGCAATAAATTGAGCTTTCATTCCATAAAACTAGAAGTATAAAATAAATCATAAGAAAGTAAATAGAGCAAATAAATGTAAGGGAAGAAGTTAATGAAATATAAACAACACCAGAAACAATGTTAGTCTAGTAAATATCACAAAACTGTTTAGAAATGTGTCATATTCATTTGGTTTCAGTTCCAACCATGCTATTGAAAAATCCCAGTTCTTTCCGTGATTGTTGAGACAAAGATGCTGAAGTCTACCAAGGAAGAAAGCTGCTCACTTCAGGGATGCTAGGACAGAGATAGAAGAGGAACCAGGGAAGAGATACATCCTCCCAGGCTTTCTGGCCTCCTGAGCTCTCTTCTCACCAGCACCGCTTCCCAACCACAGACTCAACTGCTCAAACCCCCATGCAGAATCTCCTGAGGAGTGTAATGCTATAAAGCTTCAATTAACTCTCCAAAGTGAGGCCTTTGTCACCTCAGAACTTTGGGAACATTTATACTAGCATTTATTCATATACTCTATTTTCCATAACTCCTTAATATCAATCTGAATATATAAGTATTAAATATTTTAACTATACACATTTATTAGATTTCAGTGTGCTCTGTGCTCTTCCAAATAATTCTGCAATAAAATAATTAAACATACATTGCCATGCTTCAGAGATTAGTTACAATTTTGAGTGCTTTAATATCTCACACAAGATGTGTTGCTTAATATTTCCCAAAGGATTTTAGTACTTTTTTCTAGAAGACATGTTTAAGAAGTGAAGTTCTATAAATTTAAAAACTTGGATGTTGCTATTGCATCTGTGAATCTTGTAGGAGATAGAAGTCTCCGTAGAATTCATTCTTCTTTTATAAAAGAATACAAAATTGTTAATCAAATGTTATGATGGGGGCTGGGAAGATGGATCAGTGGGCTAAGTGCCTGTCTGGCAAGTGGAAAGACAAGAGTTCTTCTGTGGTTCTCCACTACCATATTCTTTGTAGGCTCTGAAATCTGGCTATACCTTACAGACTCCACAACTAGGTATGGTGGTGCAAGCCTGTAATCCTAGCACTGCGGGGGCTGAGACATGAGGATCACTAGGAGTCCAAACTGCAGTCCAAGCTTCGTAGCCAGACCCTGTACCAAATAAATAAATAAATTTTTAAAGAAAGTTTTGATGGAATTGGAATGAGACAGTACTGCTCATTGTGAATACTACATACATCCCTGTTGATCTAACACATTTTTATAAAGGAGAACAAAGCTTCCTGTTTTATATTTCATTTTGTGGCTAAAACCAAGTTTTCTAGAGCTATTACATATTTGGGTCATAATTACATATATTTTCCATAATTATCTGTACTCTAGCTTGGGAAAATGCGTATTTCATTAAAGTACATAATATGTAGAGGGTACAGATAAATAAGTTTGAAAAATTTATTTTTCTAAATAAAACAATTTTATGTATAGAAAAGAAATCATATGTAAATTTTTAAAGAAAATCATTAGAATTTAGATCAGCTTCACTCACATATAACTTTCTTAACATTAAATACACATTTTATCATGTGTTATACATACATGTACATACCCGTGCGTGTGAGGGAAAGGAGGAACATGAAAGGGTGAATGATAGTTTTCCTTTGCGTGCTCTTTCCAGCCTGGTGAGTCAGTTTTCATACTACAGGAATGCATTCATTACAAGGCTGGAGGCTGTTTATTTTGCAGTGGTAGGTAGACTCTATCCACTTGTTTCTGTGGTTCTGCCTTTACAAGTTTTTGTTGTCAGATCTCTCAGCACAAGTAGGCTTCATATTCTCTTCTCAACAAGAACATGTACCAATAACAGCTTTCACAGCGCGTGGAGTCACTGATTTTCTGGACCTTTCTCTAAGTTCCTTCCTTACTCAATTCTTCTTCTGCCCTATGTGGAAATACAGGATGGAGTTCCTGCCCATTTACCATGCTATTATTCTCTTTTGCAACATCTGGTTTTTACTATTTTTAAGTATGATATATCTTTTTTGTTTTAATAGATGCCTTAGTAATATTTCCATATTCTAGACTTGACCTTACTGACCCACTAGATAAAATCTACACTGTCCCTATACTAGGAAGCTTTTTCATGGACTTCTTACTGCTATTTTATTTATTTTTATTTGTTATGTATTTATTAAAGCATCTACATGGTCTACAGGGTCTCACTACACAGATTGGACTCGTGGTGATTCTTTTGTTTCCAGCCTCCCAAATGCTGGGATTACAAGTGCACACCACCACACCCAGTCTCAATAGCCATCTCAGCACAACCCGGGGTGGGGACGACATGGAACATAGGGAATTGAACCCTGGTCCATGCATCTGGGTACTCAGGTGCCTTCATCCACTGAGTGATCTGGAAGGCCCTATTTTTATTTTTAAAGAGATTAAAAGTAGTAAAAAAATAGAAATGATACAAAATTTTACTATGCAAAAGAGAGAAATTCAACAAAGGTTGTTGTGTTATTTATTGTTGTCTTTGAATTAGTTTTTTGGATTACCAAATATAAGCATGAACACTGGTCAAATCAATTACAAAAGTTGAAAAGGAAAATAAAGAAAATTAAACA